>VYZT01016691.1:21328-42563 GCA_013400735.1 Pomatostomus ruficeps
GGGGGGGGGGCGAACCCCCTCTCCCACCCTCCCGAAAACTCCACTTGGAATTAGTGCAAGTACCGAAGGTTCCCAAATTTAAGCAACTAGCAAGGAAAACCCTCCTGAATATCGTCTGAAAGTCGAAGGGGAGAGAGAGGCGCATTACTTGCGTGGAGCAGCCGGGACTCGGCTTGATTTTAATTGCTACCGTATTTTTAACATTAAATAGCTTAAACATCGAACATATCCAATCTCTTATGTCCGAAAACGACCGTCCGTGAAGCTGAGTGGGGCGGGTTTGCCGCCGGGGTTGGGATAAATGGGAGTTCCCCGCGATGGCAGCGGGGAGGCGGCGAGCGAGGCTGCGCGGACGCGGAGGTTGCGCGGCGGCAGAGAGCGGTCCCATGGCTCAAGCTCTCTTCCTGCCGGGCAGGAGACAGGGACAGAATCCAAACCCTAAACGTTAAGAAGGAAAAAGCGCACCCTGTGATGGAGAAAACCTGTACCCTCTTCTCCCCCTTTTCCTCCCAAATCCATAAATCCACGGATCAGCTTAGTCCACGGGGAGTGCTCACGCAGAGTCGCGGGTACATGTTGTAGGGCGCTATTTTTAGGGCGTGGGGCTGGAAATAGTGGGGTAACCGTAGGCTTTGCAGAACAAGAGAGTTGCAGGTGCGGAAGGTACCGCGGGCTGCAACCAGACGAGTCAGCGCGTCAGCCGTGGGTGACACGAGTTGCTCGTGGGTGGAGGGAGAAAGAAAGAAGGACCTCACGCCATCCGTCCTCCCCGTCCCACCCAGAGCCTGAATTGGCCGAACAGCCGTCGTGGTGCGTGCTCCCGCTGTGCGCGGCTCCAAGGAGCGGAGGTGACCTGCGGCAGAGATACCTGCCCGTGGCCAGGAGCGGGTCCTGCCCTTGCCCGTGGCCGTGAGCTTTATGGAACCAGGAGCAGGTTCCCAGTCCGGACATGTTTTATAGTCTAAACCCCATTTGGGTGGGTGGCTGCCCTGCCGCTGCGCCATCCCGAGGCCCCACGGGGGAGCGATGTCACGGGCAGGGCCGCGGGGTGTCGAGGGCAGTGTCCGTGGGGGGAGGCTCAGCACTCCCCGGCCTTCGGCTCCGGTCCCTTCTGCCCCACAGCCTGTCCTGCCTGGTCACAAGTGTTCCTGCTCGTACCCGTCTGGCCCCACTCGTGCCTGCCTGGGCTTGTCTGTCCTGCCCGTCCTGCTTGGTCCTGCTTCTCCTGTCTGTCCCTGCCTGCCCAGCCCGCACCCCCTGGACTAGCAGCTCTCAGCCTCTGCCTCTGGTGCTGTTCATTGCTGGCAGGGAGCTCATGCACATTTGTTGGGGGCTGTTTGCCTCTTCCAGGTCACATCCCTTTCATCTGTACTGAGGAGGAGGAAAGCTGCTTCTCGTGGGAAAAAGGGTGAGAAGAGGAGGTCCAACAGGACAAATCCAGTCAGCTCTCCCCTATCCCAAACCTGGAAGCAGCTTCCCAGACACCCACCGTCACCCACCTGGATGGCAGATTGTGTCTGAAAGTTGGGGCCATGCTATCAAATATTTTACAGCAGCTGCTTAGTGTTCCTCTACCCAGTTATTAAACACAAATGGGAGTAAATTAAAATGGCAAAGTAAAGCGAAATAAAACCCCTTCTTTCAATCTACTGAGAGACAACATCTAATTAAGGAATATTTGAATTCCACAAAAATGCAAACTCTTCACAGTGACATAAGACTTTGCTCTTAAAACTATAGCCAAATACAAACCAACCCAGCTCAGACCAAACTTAGGCACAGCCTCGATCCCAAGGGCCAAGGGCCAGGGCAGGCCAAAGACAGGGGCTTGCTGCTTTAATACTACCACAGCTCAAATACCCTCATTGTGGGGGGCCTCCTTTGACATTTTTTGTTCCCATTTCTTGCAGGACAGGGAAGCAGGCTTGGCCTAGAGCAGATTTTTAGACTCCAAGTTTGCTGGTGGCGAGCCAGGGCAGCACCAGGCTCTGGCTTCAATAGCTGTGCCCAAGTGCCCAAGTGTGCCTAACTGTTGGGGACAGCCCTTGGATTGTTTTCCCCCTTGTTCTCTAGCACAGAAACAACCTTAAAGCCCTCCCCTGAAACTGTTCATCATGCAATGCCTGAAAACCTTGGATTATTTTATGCCATCACCTGACCCAGGGCAATCTGCCCAAGATTTTATCAACATTTACTTCATCACTACTTAGATTTCTATTATCTAGCTGGCAATGTTCATATACCAGATGCATTTGCCATTTAGTGCATTCTGCCAGGGTTAGAGAAATATAACCCGGGAATGAGATTAACCTGCCCTGATCACTGGGAGCATACCTGTGGGTTTTGATGTTTGCAGCTGGCACTTGGGATCTTCCCAGGGGTATGAGCCTGCCAGGCAATGCTTGGAGACGGAACTTTGAGCTGGGTGCATGCAATCCTGCACCAGGCAGCTCTTAAATAGGAAGGAGATAAAATGGGAAAATCTTAAGCCCAAATACAAAAATGAACTCTGGGCACTGAGCTCTTCCAGTGGAGTAGAGAAGAAGGGAGGTCAATAGTTCCAGCCACCCAAGATGGTAATTAGCTGGCAAGATAAGGATTTAGCAACATTTTATAGCCATGTAAATGGAGCTACATTCAGTGTTTTGTAAAGTGCCATAAAGTATAAGTCTATCTGCCTCTTGGCTGCTCCAGTTCTGCTTTGTGTTTTACCCAAAAAGAGACAATGTTTGCAGTTGCAACTGAAACCCTCTAGACACAGATAACACACGCATGTACACACACCTGGTTCCCAGCCCTCCCCTCCGCACGGGCATCGATCTCACCTGAATACCCTCAGATCACGTTCATCAGAAGGCTAAAATTCACAGGAAGTTTTCCAGGATATAGGGGAAAGGAAAACAACCTTGAAAGGAAGATGATGCTGCTGGCATCCACCTGCCATCTTCCCTGAGCTCTTCAAGGACACTACCAACCCCTTACCACTGCACAGAGCATGGGGCTCAGAGTGATGGCAAGGTTCCCTTTAATGGCAGATATACCCTTATATTAATGGACTGTTTTGTAGTGTTTTCTTTATTTTTGTTACATTGCCACTGAAGAAGCAGAGTCCCAGCTTTCCTAGGGATTAAGGCATTGCTCTCTCCCTTTCTCAGTTGCCTATCTGTTGAAGAACTAAGAATTTTACAAAGCCCATTTGTTGTATCTAAAGCAAATAAAAAATGTCGAGGTGGAGGATTTTATTTTAAAAAATTATTCTGAGTGTCAGAAAACACAGGGCCAAATCATCGTCAAGTCCATCTTAACTGCTGCCCTACCAGGAGAATCACTTGCAGCTTTCACTCTGCCCAATTCACCTGTGGGTCTGACAAGCCAGCAGGGACAGGGGTGGGGAGGAACATGTGTCCCATCCTCTGGCTAGGCAGCTGGGCAGCCCAGATATGTGACTGGAAAGGGTAATGCTGAAATGAATGTGTAGAAAGCTCAAGCTAGTCACCAGGGGAGAGGGCTGTGCACATTTTGTTTACTGCCTCTGTCTGCTGCTCCTTTGAGGAGGGCAGCCTTCACATCCCGAGGGGAGCACCCCACCTCTACCCTTGCTGAGGCAGTGCCCATGCTCTGACACGACAGGACATCTTCCACTCAGGATTCCCCATAGACTTTTGACTCACGGAGGGCAGCACTACCATTTGCTGTGCTAGCACAGGCCCTGATGCTACCCAATGACAAAAGGGATGGACAAAAGGGTTGCTGGTGACATGGATGTGCAGGCTTGTCTGTGACTGCCAGCTCTGGGAATGAGTGTAGATCAGTGCTGGCAGAATTGCTTGACTGAAGGCTGGGTATTATGGGGCTACAGTAGATGTGTCGTGCCAGCTTCTGTGTACGCAGTCCAGAAACCCAGGGATTATATCAAAATGGCAGCTTACAACCATGCCTAAATAATAAAGGTGCTTTCTTACAAGTGCACTGAACCCAGCCATTTCCTAATGCCAGCACTACATTTGCTTTCCACATTTGCATCTGTGGCTTGTCTGAGCTCCTCACATGGGGGAATTTAAAAACAATCATTCGTGTTTTTTTCCTTGTTTCTGAATGAGCTAGGCTCCTGCAGAAAAATAGCAGGGGGGAATATATTTCTGTTCGGGGATATAACATTCTAGTCAAGGCATTTGGAGAGTAAAAGCATAAATGTATAAAGCTGTGAAGAGATAATACATGGGGAAATGATTTTTAAAATGTAGAGGTAAAACCAGGATTACACTTTTCCAGAAGCAATTTGTAGACTGTGTGGCAATAAGAATTGGCATGGCAAGTGTGAATCTTGGCTATGCACATATAGATGCTATAGGGATCCCTCTCCAGCCATTTGAAACAAATGATTAAGGCCCCAGCATGACGGTGTGCAAACCCTAAGGTGTGCATACATGCTCACACACAAACACAGACATGTATGTGCACACACATATCTTTACAACCAGCACTGCATGATTATTCTTTTATTTTCAGAAGGTTTATAAATTTTTAAGCACTCTGATAGTTTGTGCTTACCTATGGGGTCTCCACCATTGGGGCGGCACCTGCTTTATTCCTTGTTGATATTGATGTCAATAATTTATTTCAATGACCAGAGGGGACGTGCTATGCATTAATGATTGCTTACATGCTCTATACATATTCAGATTTTGACTCCTGAGACTGTGCACATTTAGTTTGCCAGGAGATGCTGCTGCCTCTCCAGCAGGTATTATTAACAGAGACAGCATTAAAGCAGCAAGAGGAGGATTGGGAAAATATCTCTGATAGCTGAGAAGGGCCAGGACCAGATCATAAACTAAACTTCACTAAAGCTGGAATACACTCAGGACAGTATCATTCAATGAAAGATTATTTAAAACTCAAATCTTTGAGTGCAGAGATCATAATGGGATCCATTACATTTCAGAGCCAAAATTGTGTTGCCAGGTTATAAACTGGTATTCCTGTCACAGTCCAGTTGCTGGTGGTTAACCATCTCTTCAGCCACCAGCACTGCATTTTTAAAGGACAGTTTGGGAGATGCATGACTTGGGAGGAACCAGGGGTGCCTGGGAGTCAGTGTGGTTCAGGATTGACTCTTTCTTTTTGTAGCACAGGAGGGAGAACTGGGCCCATGGCATCATCAGCTCAGAGGAGGCGAGGGAAGCACAGAGAGAATTACTAACCACATCTCCCTCCATGACAAACTTAGTTCCCTTGTAAGAGGTGAGATGCTTCTTCAAAGCAGAAAGCAGAGGGATAACTGGCAAGTGGGGCTCTGTTTGAGCATGCAGAGATTTTCTCCCTCTTCCCTGAGGTCTATTTTTTGTGGTTGTGGCTCCCTTTGAAAGGCAGTAATGAGGTAGGAAATATTCACACTCCTTTTGGCATTGAAGGGTTTCAGAGCAGCATTGGTGCTGGATGGCTGGAAAGAGAAAATCCAAAACAGGAAAAGTACTAGGGGGTAGCCTAGTTTTTTTTTAGTGGCATCTGTGCAAATAATTTGATATTTGTGACTACATGGACAGCAAGCAGAGCAGGATCACTTACAAGTTTTCCTAAATGATGGTTCTTGTTGCTGAGCATCATTATGCAAACTTGGTAATTCTTGCTTCTGAAAGCCTATCTTCTTTAGGATCTCTCTGGGATGATGTAAAGTTTTAATTGGCAATATGGATTTCTAACTCAGCTAATACTAACAGTGCCCTTAAGACAAATCAACACAGCATTGGCAGGAAGAAATAATTCCCTTAGTGGAAGTTGGAAGGTGCTTTTTTTCTCTCTTGTGTGAGAGAAACAAAAATCTTCCCCCCAAATCTATTCCAAGAGACACGGTCTGTTCACAGGGCTGAGAGCTGGGACCCATAACCACTAATCCCAGACTCCCTTGGTGGCAAATCTCCCCAACTTCCCTTTCAACACCTGCAAAATGGAGTTAATGAGAAAGACATCCTCCGTTCCTTGGGGTTTGGTGCGTTGCCTGTTGTGTGCTGAGCTGTCAGGGGCTGGTCCTTCAGGTATGCCTGTGTGCAGCCCTGATCCACGCACTGGCATTTGGCTGCCATTTGGTTGGCAGAAATATCCCACAACAGCACAGTGCTCCAGACGATCATGGGCAGGCATGTAGCAGTCATCCTTTGTTTTCTTTAAATGATTTCAAGCACCAAATAACATCTCTTTTCCTGGAGCTGCAGGCAAACCATTTGGCCTCCTGGCAAACAGCTTTCCTAGTCCTCATGAGGACTGGGTAGGCTCACATTGTGTTTTCTGCCCCTTTCTCTCAAAATGTTTCTTTTGGGGAGTGGAGAAGGGGGAGCGTGCACTCTCATTTTCTTCTATTTCATTTTTTTGAGCCCCAGAGCTGGCAGAAAGCAACTACCTCAGAACAAGCATAGCTGGTAGAGAGCAATGGCTGTGGTGGGGATGCTGCCCGGCTGCATAGGCTGTGCACCCATGATTAAGATCGCTATCAGAAAGAAAGCTGCACTTTTAGAGGCGTTTTTTTCTGCTTTTTTCATAAAGCACCCAGCAGAACCCAGAATGAAGTGACAAGAGATCTGGGAAATGCCAAAATGGCACTCAGAGTGAATTCTTTTGTCCTTGGAGAGATTTTAAAAAAACTCTTCTATATTGACAGACTGTTAAGGAGCGATATTTCTGATTTTCAGGCTGAAACAAAGCACAACGACTCACACTATAGCCCTAATAAGGCAGGCAGATGAAAAAAGAATGGAGGAAAGAGATGCTTGCTCAGCTCTTGCCTCCACACATTTGTCAGTGCGTCTGTGACCCTTGCAAGCTGCTACCTCTGCTACACAGCCACCACCTTGGTGGCTGGCAGTGTCACGGGGAAACCGTCCAGGTGCAGCTAAGGCCACCCGCCACCAGCCCTGGACACACAGTACAGCCCTCACCAATGGTTAACTCCATCTCTGCTGCAAAAATGCCGGGAATGCCGAGCAAGGCCACACCAGTTGTAACAAAAGCCACTCTCCCCATTGCAAAAATGAAGTAATTGTCCCCCATCTTTTCTTCCCCACGTATGAAGTTGTGGCAGAGAGGGCCCAGGCCACACCAGGGACTGGAATTTAAGAGAGCCAATCCTACATCCACCTCCTGTCCTGTTACTCCATCTTGGAGATAATCACATTGTGTCTGTCCCTCGCTCAGCTTTCCTGTTTTTAAGGTCAGGCTTGTTCTTGTTATTTGTACCATGGGTAGAACCAAGGGGGCTCCCAATGTAGTAGTAGTATTAGTAGCACTAGTAGTAAAAATAGTAATTATAATTATATTAAGAGACTGGGCTGTAGCCAAAACAAAATCCCTTTTCACACATTCCTATTTAGATGTGATCCATAAAACTGCATTTTTACGTCAACACATTGGCAATGCTATAAGCCGGAGACTGGAATAGGCAAAAGCATAGCTATATGCGTATTTATTTTATATCAGCCCATTTTTACACAAGTGCATATATAATTACATGGTGCATAAGAATTTGTTCTCCCGTGTTCACTGGGATATGCATACATAGCAGTGTTCCATTCACAGAGCTAATGTTAAATTACTGATTTGTTATTCTGGGTGGTGCACAGGTAGTCTAAAATTTTTTGATCAACTACAAGCTGGTCTGACACTTTTATGACACCAGAAAGGATCACCAGCTTATAACTTCACAGAGGCAAGGAATTGGCTCTAGCCACTTGTAACTTAAAAAAAAAAAAAAAAGACTAATTGCATGAGGTGCTACCACTTCCCTCCTCTGATGTGGCATCTCCCATAGCAGCAGATTGTCTCTTTGGCTCATCCAACCCTGGAGTCAGGTGGTTGTCAAGAACTGACCTTTTCCCCTCTGGTATTTTGACTCTAGGTCTCTAGGTTGGAGGCCCCAATTTTCAGCACCTGCTAATAATTTTTTTAACAGATGATAGAAAGGAAAATTTCCAAATGCAGCAGATACAATCTGCTGTTGCCTTGGTCAAGCATGGATCACAGGGTTCATTTGCCCTAGAGATGGGGGGCTAATGATGTCCATGGTTTCAGCAATTACGTTGTGTTCCTCCAGGATGATGGTTTGTGTAGCATCTTTGCTGCACACGGGAAGAACACTGTGCCTGAGCTCTCCTCTTCCTCCTGTAACAGCGACCGGCTCCTCCACCAGCACGGGCAGGAGAATCCACACTGCCAAGAACTGTAATTTGCATTATTTCAAACACATTTTCTTATAAAACCCAAAGGAAACACTAAACTAATTAAATATATGCAGGTTCAAATTGCAGTACCACCACAGTAAGAATTCAGATGCTCTGTTCCTTGCAGAGATCATGTCTAAAACAAGTCTTGACATAAAACCCTGCTTCAATATTTCTGGCAGCTCTCTGTCCCATGACTTCCACCACCCTTTGCTAAGCAAGTCCCTTGCTCCCTTCCCTCTGTTTTTCTTGTGACAGTGTGTGTATTTTAATCCAATATAACTATTTGTTCTCATAGCCTTCCCTGGCCAGCAGGAAGTAATAGGACCTCTGAACAGCTCTTGAGAGGCAAGGGAAATAAATAAAAGACAAGGAAATTGAAAGAATAACAAAGAACATACCATCCAGGGCAGGTTTCCATCAGGCTCAGGAGGAAAATGGCAACAGTCATGGAAGGCTGTAGATGAGACAAAATGTCTCATAAGGTTTTTGTCACTCTCTGATGATACTGGCTAGAAATAAATATGCTTTTTGTCTTTCTCCTGAGTCCTAAGCTGGTTCAAGGTGGAAATCAGGAGAAATGTAGAAGGTTGAATGTTTGCAGAGTGCATGTTATAGCTGGGACTTCTTCCACTGCCTTTTCCAGTACTTATGTATATAACTACATGTACACATCTATAACGTCAGGCACATCTCCATGCTGGTAACTGTATGGGAGAGCTGCACTGCCTTCCTCCAAGAAGTGTTTGTTCATCCTTGTCCCAGCCCACAGGTGATTGGTACACATGCTTTTCCCCCATCTTGCATTCAGAAGCTACCTTTAAGCCCTCTTTCACAAACTAATTCCTTTCAAACATAGCCATCCTAGGGTCAGAGTCTGAAGGTGAAATCAGAGAATCCAGATGAATGTTATTCCTCTCCTCCCCTGCTTTTTATTTTTCTTTTCTTTTTTAATGTTTGCAACACTCTTTTTCAGGTTTGGAAATTAAAGTTATTTTTCTGCCAATGTTTTCTGATTCCATGCCACAAACATTTCTCTTTCCAGAGGAGCAGAAGCCAACATGGCTGCCTCGAGCACGCATTGGTTTTGTGTATCCTGTCAACTCTTTCCCACGCAAAGTGAACAGTCCTGAGATCTGTTCTGCCTCCCCCTAACCCACTGGTGTGTCAAACCCTCAGTTTTAGCATGCCATACATAAACCTGAGGCAAAGTACTGGCTACTTTTTTTCTTCTAAATACAATTTTGAGGACATTGCTTGTTTTATCAGAACTCTGAAACCTTTTCCAACTTTTCTTTGCACCTTTTCAAGCTTGGCTATACTAAAAAGTGTGCCTTAACACCCAAAGCAGACTGCCACAGGACTGGGTCTGAGTGACTACTCATCTTAGTTGCTCATGTCCCAGATAAATGAATCATTTGTCCTAATTGCTCATTATGTGAACTTTTTGTAAGGACCCCGGCCCTTACAAAACATAGATCAGTGTTGGTGCAGGGTTTGAGACAGTGCAATGAGCTGGGGTATCTCAGATGGAGGAGGTGAGTGGGCTGTAGAAGTGCACCAGAAGCATCAGTGTATACCCTCATCCTTTTCTTTTGGAACCCAGCACACACACCCTTGGAGATAGGATTCTTGGCTTGCTGGCCATTATTCGTCCTGAACTACAGTGGTTGTTCTTAAGTAACAAAAGCATGAAGCATAAAGGAAAAGGGCTTCAAGACAAGGCAAGGGGTTTTTTTGTCAGTGCATCGTAAATATTTCTGTCTGTTGTTCTTGCTACATTCATATTCTTTCCTGCAAGTACATTTACAAAATCAACAGCTATAGTAGTTGTATGTGTTTGTTAATGTATAGGGCTATGCACCACTTCTGAATAAAATCCATGGTTGTGGATGAGTATTATCTCGAAACACGTCTGAGTTCCTTTGCCAGGGAGAAGTCCCAGTCCATGGGAACTTAGGCAATGAACTGAAGATTAACTCATGTTTTCTGTCATGTGTCTGGCTGTGTCTATTAAGGGGCTTAATTATGAAGTCAGTAGCTCTAGGTTCTAAGGAAGTATGTTAGATTGGTTCTCTCTCCTTTTAATTTTGTTTTCATATTTTGCTTTCTAGACAGCAACAATTATAATATTGTCCACGTACTGTTCCTTTTTTCACACAGTATGAGCATTGCAGCCTCTGCTGAAGAGTTTGTAACTGTTTCTAAGGTTGTACAACTCCACCCCCTCCCCCCCACCATTGTTTCACATGAATATCTCTTTAGAATCAAACCTTTAATATGGTATGAGTTTTCCAAGGATTGAATTGGGTGCTCATGGGTGGATTTTTGCATGCTAAGTAAGAATAGATGTAAAATGACACAAGATTTCAGCTCATAGCACAGACTAAGTGCCAGCTTTCAAAAACTTCTATTTTGGGGTATGTTTCAAGTTTTGCTTTAGTTTTTATGGTGTCCTTGTTTACTGTGTTGTCAACAGATTTGCTTCTGCTATACCTCTGCCCTTATAATACATGTACTGATGACTGCTTAACTCTTGCCAGAGCATGTCTCCCAAATTGTGAATAATTTGCAGCTTGAAGTTGCCACATTTTACTCCCTTTGAAGAATCACTGTTTTATTCATTATGGTGTTGCTGTGGTTCTGCCATGATGGAATTTGAGAGTGATTCTGTTACTCTCAGCAAGTACATGAAAAAAATATGGTGTCTTGTCCTCTGATCTGCCACCTATAAATCAAAGAATATGATTTGACATATAAGGAGTCAGATAATTGCCAAAGACATGTGCCAGTTGGGACCAGCCCAAGATGATTTTGAAAAATAGCTGACAAACCCATGGTCACTCAGGGCAGAATGTGCCCCTGCAATTCCATTCAAATAAGTCCAGAATGCCTCCAAAAGAAACTGTTGTTTCATGTCTGCCCTCTTCTTTTGTGTCTACTATTTCTTTCTATCACTGGATTAGACACCATAACAGAGCAGTGATCCTGAGAATTGCAGAGATGTGTTCCATGGCCAGCTGGGGTCTTGGACCTGTGGCACTGAAGGTTTCCATATGGTGGCAGGGCAGGGACAGAGGGGAGTTTGGAGAGCTGCAGCTGTTGGGTGTAGCATGAAGACAAAAGCTTGTACTGGTGGCAATTATCTGAGAGCTTTAATTTTCACAACAAAACTCAGGGAAAGGATGAAGCAATATAGGGAATGAAAGGAAGGGCAAAGACCAGAGAGCCTGGATGTTTCTTCTAGATCTCTAGCAAAGAGTGTGGGACATGCACCTTGGCAGCTAGCTGGAGCCAAGGAGCTCAGAGAAGTCCACCAAGAGGCAAGAGACAGAAAAGAATGCAAGCCATCCTACAACGACCTTGAGCTCTGACTGAAGCCAGGTAATTTCTGCAGTCCTTACCCAAGCCAGACCCTCCTTGGACTAATGAGACTCCGGTCTCTGTAAGGCCTGCAGATTTTGGACTCTGACATACCCTGTGGTGGCAGATTTCTGCAAAAAACTGATGGTGCAAGGCCATTGCCCGGGGCTTCACCAGGAGAGAGCGAACACAGGGGGAAGGTATGTTTCCAAATGAGAAATATTTTCTTTTAAATGAGTGATTTGTTGGCTTCAGACAAATGGCAGAAGGTTTTATTGAAAAGACTTCTTTATGGGATTGTGGTTTAGCTTGGGGTAGCTTAGAGAAGTCTGTAAACCCCAGGAGCTGAAGGAGTTTGACAGGTTTGACAGGCCTTCCTGCTACTTATGAACAGGAGGCTGGAGCAAGTGTTCTTGAGATCACCCCCCTGTTTTCCATCAAAGCACTCTAGCAAGCCAGAAGAAGAGAGAAACTGTTTTCTTCCCCCATTTTACTTTCTTACTTAAGACAATCTTAGAAATATTTATTTCTGGATCTTTAAAACTTTGCTTTTTTTTTTTGGCTCCTGTCAATACAAAATTTCTGTCCACCTTTCTAGGCTTTGGATTAGACCCTTCAACAGAGCCTTGAGCACCTTAAAATCATTACAGCAATAATCAGTAGTGACACACCAAAAACTGGTGTACATCACCTCCAAAGAACGTGCCAGCTCCATAGAGCCACACTCTCCCACCTGGACCCCATTTTGTCCGCTTAACTGTACCACACTTCACACACTGCCTTGTCCCGAAGTAAGAAAACAACGAAAATTATGAAAATTATAAAAATGATGGATGAAAGTAATTGAAATAATGAAAATGACTGTAGAGCTGTATGTGCGCCATGTGCAGTGACAATAAGCGCTTCAGGTCCTGGTGCTGACAGGGAGAAGAGCCCTCTTTACTCTCCCTGGGTCAACCTGTGCCTCCACACCACCCCTGATCTTACTCACTATAAAGGGAGTGAGTGCTTCTAATTAACATCACATACTTGCCAAGTTTGCAAAGCAAAGGGCTTGGATTTCTGCTTTAACGGCAGTGGCTGTTACTGCAATACTTAAGCCGTCACTGGTCAGAGAACTGCGGCAGTGTTTGAGCTGGGGGTCACTGCCCTGCAAAGGGAAAGCCTGGAAAGAATCAGTAATAAATGAAAAATGTACACATAAGGAGGAATTTCCTATTTCTTTGAATGATAGTAATTTAATTTAAAAAGAAATCCAGTGACAACTTCCTAGGAAATAAATGCCTTTTTGTAAATCTCTGTGGTGAAAATGTGCTTAGCTGAAAATCAGCTGAATTCTTCTTACTCTACTTTCTAAACATGCCTCAGTTCCTAACCCAGCCCTAAGCCTGGGAAACTGAAATGAGCTCTGATAACATGAACAGAATGCTTAGGGCAGAACAAACCCAAGAGATTAAGTTAAATTTGTGAGCTGAAGAAATCTTCTAAGCTTTATCAAACATACATACAAGCTGAAGAAAACTCTGAAGCCAGCATGTGAGCCTGCTAATATCTTCCACGAAATCTTCCAGCCACAAGGAGCTCCTTAAACCTGGGGAAGTCCCCTACCTCCTGAGGAGAAGGAGCAGCTTAGCTCCAGAGGCTAGCCTGTAATTCCATACCCTTATCCCTGGCAGCACCCGGCCAGCCCACCTTATCCAGCTGGCCCAGCTGGGAGGCTCATGGGCAAGCCACTTTATTCAGCACCAGCTCAAAAAGTAGAAATTATAATCCCATAGGCAAAGCACCAGAGAAGGCTAGGTGGACTGAAGAAAGAAAAGCAAGCCCTTCAGTGTAAATCCTCTAGCTCTATTCTACTTTCCTCTTTTCCTTTTTTAAAAAATATTTTTAAAATTTATTCTTATTGAGGTCTTTTAACACAAATGATATATTTCAACCTTTTAATTCTCATACAAAGCTGGTTCCTTCTTTTCTATGCTCACTGTGGTGGACTATGTTTTACCATTCTCAAGTATTTACATGGAACAAAATACTCTGTCCCCTTCTGGATAGAGAGTCATGAAACCTTGGGGTTTCTTTCACATCATCTAGACACTTACCTGGTTTCTTCAATTAGAGCAAAGACTGCAAGCCCCAAATTACTTTGCTAGAACTGTGCAAACACAGTAAGATGTGAGCTGTGTGTCAGAATGCATCATCTAAATAGACAAGACAAAGGAAACACTAATGTTTCAGCTGTGTAAAGAAGAACTGATGAATACTGAAATTTCAGAGAAATTTCCATGTAGGAGATGCATGCTAGGAAGAAAAAAATTCAGTTTGGTCCAACCTAGTGCTTTATCACCTTGTGGTTCTCTCTCTGACTAGCTTTTCTCTTTGGAATTAAATATTACCTCCTGGGTTTGCTCTTTGCAGGTTCAGATCAACCCGGGGAAGGGGCTGGAGGAGTTATCACCCCAGTTCACAGATTTCTTAAGGTGAATATGGACCCGATGATGCTTGTTCTCTGAGCTGCAGCTAGCTACAGAATCACCCGAATCACATCCTACAAATGAAAACCAGAGCATCCTTCACATACCTCCGTCATTAAACAGTTGGTTGCAACCACATGAAACCCTTCAGGAGCTGTGGGAATTTCCCTATGGCTCCCAGTCTGGGATTTGGGGTGCACATCCCCCTGTGCTCCTTCCTCACGAAGTGTCCCTGTGCTGGTGACTACCCTTTGCTTAAGTAAGGGGTGTCCAACACAGCTTTTCAATTTGAACTCAGCTCCCACTCCACAATTCATTTTTATTTTACTGGGATACCAGTGAAGCTGTAGCTCAGTAACTGATGTTAAGAGGAACTTTTAACACCTCAACAGCAAATGGAGAAGAATGTTTCCCATTAGTGGCTGAGGAAGTAGTGCTCCTGTAACTTCAGCCTTGAAAGCTAATGAAGCTCAGATTGTGGCTGTGGCCTTTGATGTAGAGATGCCTGAGGTCAGTGTAGCTTTCAGAGGTGCCAGTGCTATGCTGTGTCACTGCACTTGTCTGGGCGAGGGCCCAATAACTCTAATCCTGTAATCATGTTTCTGTAAGCAACAGCATTTATGGTGCATATAGTGGGGGATAGCTGCAGCAGCAATTAAACCAGGGATATGCTGTGGAGGAGAAGATAATCCAACCCTGTAATATTTCCAGTAGAGGAAGTTACAGCCAACTACGTCAGTAAATAAGTAACAAAAATACCTTGCGGTGGAGGGGGAGTGTGGGGATTAAAATGCCACGTTTGGCCATCTAATCCATTTCCCTGCCAGGACCCTCATTCTGCCAGGGGAGTGATGTTAGCATGCTGGCAAGTCAGGAAATTCAAAGCTGTGCCTTGATACTGCATCCTTGGCTCCCACTAATACATGGGGAGGGGGCTAAAACACCCATGGATGAGTTTGGCACAGCTAGCTTTGAATTAATTCCTTCTCTTTGGCTGTTTTGCTACCTCAGGCCACATACTATGTATTTTATGTCTCCTAATGTAGGCTCTTGTCTCCCAAGTGCATGTGAATTGTTGGAAAAACACAATGGTGTGTTCCATTCTAGTGGGGGGAAAAACATGTATTTGAGTAAATATAGTTTATCCAGGAGATGAGGAGAGCCTCCAACAAGCTATTCTGCTGTACTAATGAGTAAGTGTACTGCATTCCTGTTATTTTATTTTGCACAATCTTCTCAATTCCATTACAGATAAATCTCTTCCTATTTACATTTTGTTAAATCAGAGGTCTTTTATACCCTCACTATTTTAAAGAGGAGAAAAAAATGGGAGTACTTGGAATACCCTTTTGATGTGGGTATCTCTAACTTCGGTGGGGTTTCTGTGTGTGAAATTGGTCATGAAGAATCCACTCTATATATCAAGGAATAAAGAAAAATGATGATTTAAAGAAAATGTAATGTCAGACTGTAAACTTCAGTTGTATTACTCACAAATGCAAGCATGCACATACACAAATAGTCTAATATATACTATGTATGTATAGAAATATGCACTCAGACATATTTCCTTTAGATCAGTGCCTCAAAGTTCTTTTGTAGGCATCCTGATTCTTGATATATTATTTGTAAACAGAGGGCCAGGGGACTGGAGTATTTCCTTGACTTCAATGGATGATGAGGCCTCAAGCTGTGAACTCAGATTGGGACCTCTAAATATCCTGCTGCTACCTAACAGCTTGCTGAAAAATGACATAATTTGTGACATCAGCAATATGCTGCTTTAATAGAGGTATATAAAATGGTTTCCACCTTGTGTGTCAGGACAAAAACATGTATGGTTGCTAAATCTGAGGTGGCCCCCTCCTGTATTCCTCACGCACCTTGCATCCTTTGTACTTTCTCGGCATATGTGGCAATAAAGTCCCAGTATGGGGAGAGTGATAGGAAACCATTCAGCAACATCTGTGCAAGAACTCCCGCCCCTCCAGTGCCAGGGAAGATGTCACTTTTCACGTGAATGGTGGCTGCCAGCAGGAGGTTCAGCAATGCAGATTTTAATGCCAAGATTTAATTTCAAATACAATTCACAGTTTGTATGCAGCTGGAAAATGTTTATTACCACCTGAATGTCCAGGACATTGTTTTGGATTAAATAAACTTCAATTTGGACAATTGCTGCTTTTAAATTATTTCAGAGCTCTGTAAACAAGATACTTTATATAATTATAATGGTAACAGTGAAGAACACACCAATTTTAAAATCACCCAAAATAATGCCAAAAAAATAACTGGCAACCTTGGATAACAGGACATTAGTCTGAAATTGATTCAAATATGAGGGGTGCAATGACTTTTACAAATGTTCCATTCTATAATACAATAAGAAAAGAATTATTTGCCTCTGGGGTAAATTTGTTTTAAAATAAGATGCAAACTAAAAAACCTCACATTTTAAAGAACATAAATATCATCAGAATCTGACCGGCAGTAGGAGGGGTGTGCTTTAACTTGAAAGAATTGGTGCTTTGGAGTCACTGCTGTGTCACTGATACATGAAATGAAATCAGTGCCTGTCAGAAAGCCCACCCTGGGAGTCACAACTGCCCAGTCACACCTTCAGCATCTTCTCAGATTTCTGGTTGGAGGGAGGCTTGACACACTCATGGGAGAGCGGCCTTCACCCGTGACTCCTTAGAAATGAAAAGGGAAACTACCTCAGAAGACAGATGATCTCTGCAAGTGAATGTGTGGTGAATGAGGCAGGGTACCTGTCTCTTCAGAAGGCCATAATCTGGGTTTTCCAGCCCACCACCACTTTGCCCTGAGGTAAAGGTGCACTGAGTTAAGAAGAACATTGAATAAATCAGGGAGGGACCATACAAAAATATAGAGACTTTTTTATCTCTCTAAATAGTAGTGTTGTAGGTTTTCCTCACGGAAGGAAGGAAGGAAGAAAGAAAGAAAGAAAGAAAGAAAGAAAGAAAGAAAGAAAGAAAGAAAGAAAGAAAGAAAGAAAGAAAGAAAGAAAGAAAGGAAGGAAGGAAGGAAGGAAGGAAGAAAGAAAGAAAGAAAGAAAGAAAGAAAGAAAGAAAGAAAGAAAGAAAGAAAGAAAGAAGAAAGGAAGGAAGAAAGAAAAATTTTTCAAAGGGGAAGGTGAGAAAGTGTTCATTAGTGTAGATATTTAGGGAGCAAACTAAGACTCAAGCAGAGCTTGAAAAAATATAGGGGTAAGAAAGTAATTTCCTATTCTTCCCTTGTTAATTTTTTAAGATTCCTCTTTCTCCTCTCTCTTTTTTTTTTTTTTCCATCTCTGTACATTTTATAGCATCAAAAATTTGCTGTAGTATAAAAAATTCCTAGAAAAGACCTCAGGTAGACACCTAGTCTACCCCCCCAAAGGCCCTGTGACAAATGCTTACCTTACCTGCCTTTTCTAGAGAAACCTCATCCCTTTCCTTTAGCAACTCATCTCGCTGTGCAACTGGTCTTCAATTAGATTCTGTCTTGTTTTACAAATAGTGATGATGCTCATGGATGCTGAGAGCAAGGGATGACTCCGCAGCAGGGTATGAGAGGATAGGCATGCATCTGTCCTCTGCATCCTCATTCCTCAGCCATTTCTCAGCCTCTCTACCAGTAATTCTCCCACCTCTTCGGCCACATCTCTGTTAACATTTGCTTTGCAAGTTGTGTTACATGCCCCACTACTTTTACTTGTAGTTGGTTCTTTGTTCAGGTTGGTAACTGGATGCACCAGAAGAGAAGCAGCCTGGGGGCTTCCACAGACAGCTCTGGAGAAAAATCATCTCAGATGAGTTTTGCCATGGGAGAAGAAGCTTTGCCAGATATTCCAAGGCTGGATGAGAGGCAAGCATGGAAGGGGAGTTGTAAAGGCAGAACTCAGTGAGTTCTGCCAGCTTCTCTTCAAATGCCATCAGGAGCCTCAGTGATGCAAAGAGGAGCACGTTGAACTCACAGTGCAGTTGGGCTTCAGCCCCGCATTTACTTCTGTGGTAACAGACATGAACTATGGCATAGAAGCAAGAAAAAAATTTTGCTTTTGCCCATAACACTGAGTTATGATTAAACACAACTCTCTGCTGATTTCTGCCCTGGTTTTATGCAAACTGACTGTATCCGGAGGGAAAGCCATGGCTTCTATTTTCATACTTGGTTCTCACATAAAGTAATGGGGGGAGACGAGGAGGGGGGAAGATGCAGCTGCAAAAACAGTCAGTGAAACACAAAAATCCCTATTGTTTTGTTGTAGTTCTCGGTGCCCTTCAACTTCTGGGCACAGACAAGACCTCCCCCTGGTCAGGTTCAATACACAGGGGAGCCTTGAGGCTCAGAACTCCCTTCCTACTTTTCCTAAGCCTTGCTGTCAATTGTGCTTTTGTTCACAGAAAAAAATTTAGCCCAACGCATGCTAATTTATAGCCAGGGAAGCAATTAAAAAAAAGTTTATTATCCTTTCCCCCCTGCCTCTCAAATGGAGTGTTACAGCAGCAGGGCTTTTTGGTAAACTTGACACAAACTGATGTCAGTGATGGGGGAGCAAGGCCAGGAACCAAGCACAGATCTTTACATCTTCCCTCCACATAAAATGGGACAGCCTTCCAGTTCTCTCTGTCTGCCTATACTCAGGAACTTGCATGCTTTATGAAAACCTAGGCACGCAGACACACTTTTTTCCTTAGGCTTTGTCAGCAAATGTGCTTTGTACTCATTGCCCTCACATACCCACTTTAACAAATGCTTGTTAAACATTAAAGAAAGAATTGCCTAATATAGCCACAATGTAGACACCTATTTATTTTTTCTTACTGAACTTACTGTGTGCCTTTTCCTGTAAATTAAGGCAAATTTTTAATATTAAACAAAATGTTAGACATCAACTAGTCCATAAATTTGCCATTAGCACAGGGCTGGCCTTTTCTCTCAGGAGGAATTGTTTTTTTAAAAACTGATTATAAAGAAAGCAATAGACGTCTCTCCCTACTACATATTTTAAGTGGTCTCTGAGCAGAGTCATGATGAGGAGTTGAAAGTGCCTGCATACTTTCAAAGGAGCAGGTGGCTTTCACAAGTACCCCAGAAGTCGCACGGGGCAGGCATGGATGGGCAGCCTCTGCAGGGAGAGCTCCTTTTGAGGCATCTAATGGGTAGAGACCATGGCTCTTCCCTGCACTTCCACCAAGTACCACAGACCTGAGGGAACTTCTTGCAGTAGTTTAAGGTGAAAGACAAACTCTTTGCTGGTGACCCAAGTGCTGATGATTGAAGAGGGTGGAAGTGATTTTTTCCCCCAGCCTGTGCTCTCACACATAATACCAATGATGTAATCAGACAGCTCTTGCACATCCACTGCCACTTGTTTCTCCCTCGTCTTGCAAGAATTGAATTCTGTATGGTACGAGCAGAGGCCTCTTGGTGACAAATCTGGAGGCAGGGCTGGCAGTGATGGTCAGATTTGCAGTGATAGATGTGCTACTGACTGTATCTGAGCTCCATTTTTAGACAGGGCAGGGAGTGGAGAGTTAACATGAAGCATTTCCAGTGGCATCCCATAGAGTAACAGACCTGCACAAACACTACTAATATGTTAGGGACTACTGCAAAAGTAAGCCAGGAAGGAAGTCAGGTATCTGGAAGCCTAGACTAGGTCTTTCCCGCAGCATGAATGTCTGCCATAAATTCTAGTCTATTGCAGGCATGTCTCACACAAAGACAAGGCTTTTACCTTCAGCAAGCTTCAGTTCAGAAAATTCTTAACTGGTGTTTGTGTTTGACAGCACAGCTTTAATAACATTAGCAGCACTAGAAAAAGTCAGAATAAAATTCTAAATATAAGATCCAAAGCTACATGGAGTCACACTTGAAATTACAGAGGCCCAAGAAGGTAGCATAGGCATTTATCGCTCCTCATTCTCATCAGGATGATCAGCTTCAAATGATGCCAGCAGGCAGTGAGCATCTACAACAGCTTTAGAAACAGGGCCTCTTGCACTTCTGAAGACATCATTCTGAGCCTCACCTTATGGTATTGGCTTTGATATCACGTATTAGGAGCTTCAGACTTAATTGGGGAAGCGATAAACCTAATCATACTGAGGCTGCCTGATCTCTCCCCTGCTTGTAGTGTGGGCACACACAGGACATTTCGACCATGCGTCCCATGCCCTGCAGCCCAGTGTGAGGAGAAAAGTCCCCATTCTGTTCCCACTGAGGGACACCCAGTGCTGGGAGGCAAAGGGAGGTTTGAGGAGCACCAAGAGGACAAGACCAAGTGGGGACTGTGATGGGGAGGGAAGGTGTGATGGAAATGGAGAGCACTAATTTCTGTGCTGTCCCTTGCAGGCACTGCTGGTGCCAGGCTGGTGTGTGGGTGTGTGTGTGTCACTCTGCAGGTGGCCTTTCCACGGGCACCCTGGTCACGACTGAAAGGATGCTGTGGGCCTGAGGGTGGCTGGAGGAGACCGTTTTCGTGGTAGAGTAATGAATGCGATTAAACCACCTCTTCCTTCTTCTGCCTTCCTTCCCCTTTCCTTTCCCCGCTTCCCCTTCTCCTCGGTGTCCACGGCTCCTGGCAGCAGCCCAGGAAGTCATGGGACTGTCATGATCCCTGTGGGGCCAGGAGCTGCCTGCCATCCATCCATCCATCCATCCATCCATCCATCCATCCATCCATCCATCCATCCATCCATCCATCCATCCACCCATCCCTTCACCCATCCCACGCCCGGTCTCGCGCCTGCAGCCCGGCGGTCCCGCGGCAATGTGGAATGCTGCCGGGGTTTCCTGCTGCCGCCCAGGCACTGCTGACAGCTTCTCAGCTCCGGGTGGGGAGGACACTCCTCCCATCTGCGGGGCACCTCGTGCCAATGCCAGCACCCCAAAGCCACCCGCGGTGCTTCCCCCGCCCCGCCCGGCGCTGCTCCCCGGGGCTCCCCTCTGCGGGGTGCGTGGCTCCTCAACTGCAGCAATGGGGAAAAAAATAGAAAATACTACACTTGCCCGCACAAGCTTTTATTCCCTTCTTCCCACTTTTTAATCTTTATAATAGTTGTTATAAACTAGCCCTGCCTCGGGGTTTTAACGTGCTCTGAACCTGAGAGAGGTGAAAATGGAGAAGAGGGTTTGGAGGGATGGCATGGATGAAATGCAGTCAGAGTTGTGGCCCCACCC
>VYZT01016701.1:1062-49637 GCA_013400735.1 Pomatostomus ruficeps
AAGAAGAAGGAAAAAAATAAGCAAACCCCCAAAATAGCAAAGAAACATGCCATCTGTGCCTGTTTTGCACATGATATAGATAGATTTATGTGGAAATATTTACTTAGAAATATTTGTTTAGAAATATTAGAACAAGAGCTTAGAAGTTGCCAAGTGTCACCTTCTTATATAAAGTGTGTTCACAGACTCAATTTGAATGAGTATCTTCTAACACTTTTAATTCTGCCCATTTGAGTCAGATATAGTTTTGATATAGTGCAAAACCATTCTGGCTTGATTTTTGTTGGTTCTAGAATCAAGTTTAGTCATCTTAAATGACACACTTTAGCTTCCCTGATTCTAATTTGTTTTCTTCTTTACATTTATATTATGGTCATGATCTAGAGCTTGCAAGATCCTGTGAATAAACTAACAGAAAAAGCAGAAAGGGAGGACCTGCAGATTGAGAGCACCAATTCAGTGGAAGATCAGCAGAGTCAGTAAGTCACATGTCCCATATATCAAAACAATAAGTATTTTTGTCTATAACCTGCTTCCTGATTGCTAAAGTCACCAAACATAAGTAGAGATACAGACACAGCTAGTCTAATTCTACTGGTTACCTCAATACAAAAAGTCCTGGAATGTTGTGATGTGTATGTGAAAACTAATAAACTTTGTGGTGAAATTAAGGGCTTTAAGAGGTCCATAAAACCCTTATGTGTTTTTCATCTTTCCTAGTCTTCTTTTTATTTTTTCAGCTTTTGCTTCATTTTTTCTTTATTAAAAGAAATGGTAAACAACTATACATGGGAGAAGATATATGAGCATTGTATTTCTCCTTTCAGCAGCATCTCCTTTCACCTGGGAATAGGATCTAGATTACTGATTGCTCCGAGCAGCGATTAGTTTTTGTAATGTATACAGCATCGGTTAGTAATCCAATGAAGCAGTAGGTACCTAGTATAGAGTACATCTAAGTGAGCTCATGCTGTCAAGTTTTGAGTTACCTGGAGCTCTGAGCTGAGAGAGACTTATGAATGGACTGCTGTGGGGAGGGGAGAACAGGAGAAAGAGATCCAATCCCTCCCCTACCTGACCATCAGGATTTGGTTGCCAGGAGATGCAGTGTTGATATAATCCTGCTGCCACCTGTTGTTTTGACTATCCTGGCTTAAATGAAGCACCCAGCAAAGGATCAGTTGTCAAAAAGCAGAGAACAGCTTGACTGATTAGTGGATTTTGCTTGGCTATTTATAATAATGGATTTTTAAAGAGTTCAGGTTTTCAGTCCTTTTTCTAGTTTAGATTCAGAACCACTGACCAATACCACTTTATAACTTGGTCATATTTGGTGCTGTTGACATTAAAAAGGACTTGACTGAGTACCATTTGGCAGGTGGTTGTCTCCACAGCACTTCCTTCCATCTGTTGCATCTCATGTGACAGTAATAAAGAGTTTAATAAATAGCTCTTTTCCTCAGTATTGAAGATAAAGTTCTAGAATAAATGTGTGATTTATGCAAGATATGTGCATTGGCACCTACCAGGAAATGCATCAGATGCCATGTCATGGGGGTACTTGTGTTTATTTTTGGATTCTCTTTGTCCTTGTCTGGCATGAAACTGAGAGAAAAAATATGTCACTATTTTGCTGTCTAAAACCATAAACAAACATCTATGATTCGAGAAGAATTACACAAAACAAAGCTTTTTAAATCCTCATGAAATTTCCATTCACAGTAAATATTCATTATACTAGAATTTGGCCTGAATCTGATTTTTCTCTACCACAGGCCTACCCCTGGGAGCAGGGGAGGTGTCTCTTTCTGTCCTCTCACTAGAGGATAGGAGGAATGTGCCCACACAGTCCCTTTGACCACCACATCAGCCTTGTGGCTGCTTCATTCCCTACTCCTTGAATGGCTTTACACAAGTAATAGCATTTAGAAAGTATGTATTCTTCATTGAAGAGATCACCTTTGTATAAGAATTGCATGTAAACTACACCTTTTTTTCTTCCCTGTTTGAGAGCTTTTTTTCATCAACGCTGCTGATCTGTTATTTTAGAAATCTGCTGACATGGGGCGAAAGTCTCCTGACTGTTAATTTTTAATTAGTTGCTGTTAAAAAGAGAAGCGCAAAGTGGTTGGTTGTCATTTTTGGGGAGAAGGCGGGGAGTGGGGGCTGGGGAACAGTTGTAGCTCCTTCATGATAGCTGTGAAAGACCAAATGTGGAAAAGCAGAATACAGGATACTTTTCATTAGAGATTGAGTCAGACTAAAAATGGAAGCTGGTAGGTTTTGCTAGTTCAGTCTCATTTTCGTTTTCAACAGACTTCTGCCAATGAAACAATAAAAGGTGACAACAGACCAGCAAATGCAAGAGTCCATCTGTTATTACTGGTTATTTGTTACTGGTATGAATCTGTAATAATTTGACCAAAAAGAGGAGAATGTGTTGTTATTTTAGAGCCTTAGAATTATTTTTCCAATTTTTTTCTTATTCTTTCAAATAAAGGTTGATTTCATTAGATGAGGAGAGCCATACCAAGGAATCGCACTATTCAGGTATTATATTTCATGTTATCATAACTCCGTAAGTGCTGTAACACCTGGGGTTTTTGGTTTGGTTTGGTTTACTTCCTATACCCAGCAAATCCCTACAAATGCATAAAACCTAAGGCCGGGAGAATCTGTTAAAACTAATCTTTTTTGTTACATCCCACTGCATTTCGTTCAGTCATTCTCAGATAGGTCAAATAGTTTGTGTTCCAAAGCCTGATTCTTACACGGGGCATGCACCCTTCAAGAAAGGGATCTGCAGGTTAGTGGGTGAGACAGGGGAACTGTGCCACTTAGCTCACTGGTTTGTTCCAGTGATTAAACTGTACTCTGTGAAAAACTTGGTGAATTCAGTGGAACTTCTGCCCAAAAGCCAGGAAAGGTCATACTCAGCTGCTGCCAATGACCTTACGGGTTGTTATTACCCAGTGACACAGCCAGGCTCCAATTGGAAGTGCACTGGGAAGGAAAGGAGGGAATGGACACAAGCAACAGACAGGGAAATTCTGAGTACATACTAAGAAACAAGTGCTTGCAGTGAGGGTGGTGAAGTGCTGGAAAAAGTGGAATCATCATCTATGGAGATCTTCAAGGTGATCTTAGTTTTTCTACTAAATTAATGGAGAATGGTATGTTATATTTTATCCTTCATTAAGACACTTAAAAGGTACTACATGAAAGTCAAGATTACTATCAAATCTTTATTTCAATGGGTTAATTGTATTGATGTCTTGAAGTCATCATCTCGTCTTTATTCTTGAAGTTTTTGTTTCCATTCCACTTTGCAACGCCCCTTTTCAAATATGAAATACATAACTGGACAAGAGATTTCTGATGTTGTTCTCACCTGTCATGTTTCTGGAAGGTAAAATCACATTCTTGTTTCTATATCCAAGAAGGACATTCCATGTTGCTGCAACATCAAGTTCGAAACTCTTATCTGAATGCATTATTTACCAAGACTCAGTTCCTTTTAGTCACAGCTTTCCAGGATTCACTTGTCTAGCATTTTTACAACATGGCTTGTATTCCTTTTTCCTAGAGATATAACTTATGACTTGGTGGTATCAAATTCTCCCAGCTCTGACTACAGAAACTGAATGACTGGACTGACTGACCACCTCTAATAGTCTGTTAGTTGTTTGCACATTTTTTTCAAGAGTGATTTTGTGTTTACTTCAAGATGACTGCTAAAGCCATTGAATAGCAATGGATAAAACAGTGAGCCTTGCAGATCTAAACTAGAAACACTTCTACTTTGCAATTATTTCTCCTAACAATGTGTTTTTGACATGTGTTAGTTGTCACATTCCTAATCCATTCAATATGTTTGTTAGAGATGTTACGCAGTGCTAAGGTTTTAGCTGGAAGGCTGTGCAGTGCAAAGTCAAGTTGTTTCTAAACAAATATCTGTACTGAAAAAAGCTCATAGTTTTATTGAAGAATTAAATTAGCTGGTTTTTCTCAACTAGGTCTGCTTTCCATAAAAACAACAGTAAATTATTATAGGAGCATTTATTATGTTGACGTTCTTTTGCTGAATCCCATACAGAATGGCATTCCATTAATGTTTTAACTTGGAGTAATGGTGATCTACCAGCCTGTAGTGACTTACTTGAGTCACCCTGTTTAATTATGTTTGTTGTTTGGGTGGTTTTTTGTAATAAAGACACAATATTAGGATTTTTCCAGTGTTTTGAAGTTTCACTCATTTTGCAATTAGATCAGATATATCTTTGACAAGATATTTTAATATTCATGGATACAAAATCTGACTTATATTTTCTTAGCGGATGTTTTCTAGAATCTCAGTTACTTATGGACTGTAAAATATTTCACCATAATGTAAAAACTTTGTTCTCTCTTTCTCCATCACTCCTAGAAGGAACTCAAGTGTTTTGAAATATTTCTAACTGGTCTTCTAAATTTTTCCGTTTTCATACACTAGCAAGTCCGTGCCATTACTAAGTTTTTTTTACTTAAACTACCCTCTATGCTCTAAAGTCATACAGATACAGTGTTTCTAGTGAGGGAGCTGTGTTGCTTCTTAGTTTTCCTCACCAACTGCTTTTACTTCATAACTTCCATTTTTTTTATCATTTGCTCTGTGTTTTCCCTTACTGTACTAGAGATGCCTTTAAGATTGGCTCCATCATGTTTACCACTCAATTAAGTCAGGCTTTGAGAACAGCTGTACATTTTTCATTACAGAATTCATTAATTTCTCTTTCTGATTTTCTTTATCCCTATGCCAGACACTTTAGACGTGGGGTTTTCTGCTTTAGCTTTGTGCATTGTGCTTTTATGAAAGCATCATATGTATTTGTTCATGTGTGTTTATCCCTCTCCTGTCTGTATCTATATGGAGTGTAATCAGATGTGCTCATGGTTCTTAAATGACCAGCTGATTCTAGTGCTGGTAGGACATTTCTGTCCTAGCAAAGCCTTATTGAGATAATATGATACAAACAGCAAGCTGTTCTGTTTCATTTAGTTCTGAACACACCTTGAAGTTTCTCTTGGAAGGGATTGGCAATTCTCTTGAAAGGGTTTGGGATTCAATTTTTATTTCCCAATAGAGAATTCTATTTCACCTCTCTAGCCTCTTGCGTGAGGCTTCCCGCAGATGAGCCTTCCAGTTCTGGCAATACTGTGGCCAAACCTTTCCTTTGCCTTTAGAGCTACAGACTTAGTTGTCTAGGAGCTAGATTTCCTCAACAGTTAATAAGGAAGAGAAAGGCATATTCAGCAATAACTCATCTCTCATGTTTTGCTACATGTCTTAAATGGGATTAATCACTTGAGGGGAGGTATCTTTCTCCTCACTGTTAAACAGAATCTAGATGATTGTTTTGACTCCATCCCTCATCTAAGAAACTTGATGAGAATTTAAGTCGTGTTTTGTCACCTCTAACAGCCAATAACTCTCAGCTCTACATTTTACTCCCTATTGGTCTTAGTCCATTTATTTCCCTGCAGAGGAGATGCTGTTACTTATATCCTTATTTGGGATACCTTGGGTGAAGACTCATTCTCCCTGTTCCCACAGTTTGTGTCACAAGGAAGAACATATTGTAAGGAAGGCACTTTAGAGAGTGACAAGGTCCTGGCACTTCTGTGCACTCTCCTGGCCTAAGTACAAGCTTCTAAAAGAAATTTCTCTGCTTCTGGAGAATAGGGGAGAGGTGTTTGATTGTTGCACTTGCCTCAGTTGGGTGCGCTCAGCCTGGATGGGGTTGTGTAGCAGGCAGGGACTCAAAGGAAGATCCCCGTCAGGTTGTTATTCAGAAATTTGCCTCACTTTGAAATGCTTGTACCTTGGATCTTTCATTCATCGTGACCAGGCTCATTTTAAACATGATTCATTTTAAATATGAATCCAAACAACCATTGCATGTTGATCTTATAGTGACGTTGTTTACAAGCATGGTCTCCTGCCAAGTGCAATTTGACATGTTTATGGATCTCAGTTACAGCTGATGATGGCAAGGATGTCACCTCCACATTACAAGGACATTGTAACCATGAGCAGCACTCAGGTGAAGAGACTTAAGAAAACTATCTTTACATCTGTACATACTGATTGTCAGTGTACTGCAAATATTCCTTTGTTGCTTTTAATTTTTCTTCATTTGTTCTTTTTTTAGGTGCTATAGATGAATTATTAGACCTGCAACCTGAAGAAAATGGTACGATATGATAGTGCATGTCTGTTCCATCTGTTTCATTTGCTTTTCAATCATAGTTGCCAAGTATAATTTTAATCTTAGATTTTCTTTTCTTTCCCAGTCTGAAAGGTTGAATGAAATTATTCAGCTGCAGTATTTAAATACTGTTAAAGGAAACTCAGCAAAGGCACTATTCCTGATGTTACAATATGAAGTAAACCTTATTTAGGATAAAATGTTTAAACCAGCTAATTCAAGATTAGGTAGACTGGACTATGTCCTGTTTGCCCAACTGAAGTAGGTTCCACTGTAAACCTTACCCCTCCTATAGCATTTCACACATTTTTCATTTTCTTTAGTTGTTGTGCAACAATGCTTGGCAATACACTAATAACCACAAGATTTTGTGTTAGAAATGTACATAACAGAAACAAATGATCTAGTCTTCTGAAAACCATGTAAGAACTGGTGACTTCTTTCAGACAGAGTGTTGATTAAATCCACTGCGCTGTCCTTATACTTCTGTGAGATCCATGGCAGCTTAAGGGGATGTGCTGTTTTACCAGATAACATATGAAATATCTGGGTTAAAGGTTTTTAAGTTTTCATAAGAAGTCAGAGTGTTGTCTATATGTCAGAAGAACGAGTAGAAAAACCTTCAACAACAAAAACAACTGTGCGAACTCAAAAAGAAAATGAAACAAAGAAAACAAATCCCTTTGCGTGGTTTAATCAGTCAGACTGAGAGCATTTGGGGTATTTAAAACACTGTCTTCATGATAGGTAAGGACATTTGCAAACACCTTTGACTTTGGATTTACCACAGGCAATGTCTTGCACTGGGGGGAAATTATCCATGTGGGGAATCACCCATGAAGGCAGGCACTAGGAAAGTTCCTCAGCTGGCTGCAGAAGCAGCCCTAATCTGTGGATAGACATGGTAACAATGACTTGTTTTCTGTGGTTAATAAAAAAGGTCAGTGCATGTCTGATAGTGGCGCTTTTTTTTCTGGTTTTCTTCTTACTCAGTTCCATTCTTTGTTGGGCCATCCTAGTGCTGCTACAGATAATACATACAATTATTGCTTATCCAATCTTAGTCACATCACTTAGAACACTTTTTTCTTTACATAAACAGTTAAATTGGTACAAAAACTGCTGTGGGGTGTCTGGATCAGCTAAGGATGGCTATGGGACTGTTAAAATATTGGCCATTTTCCCTAATTTTACACACTTGCTAGATTTAGGCTAATGAATATTGTATTATTTTAAGTGAAGCAGTATAGTTAGAGGTACATTTTCATGTATGTTTCAGAAGGAAGTCTTTATCCTGTGTTGCCAACCATGTACTGCTGTAAATATTTTCAGTTTCTCTTCCCTTTTTTTTTAATAGCAGCAAAATGAGGTATGTTTACAAAGGAATTATGAGCATTGCTAGAGGCTTGTTCAACCAACTACAAAAAGAATATAGTCACATTGTTCTTTCAGTGTTTTATTGGAAGTTTTGGATTTTTTTCATGGGCATTTATAAGGTTGGGGCAGCATGTGCAGACAGAAAAAAGGATTTTGACTGAAAATGAGCAGTGAAAACAGAAGCAGGAAAAGAAGTAATAGAAGATTTACGGGTAAAGTGAGAAAGTCCTTATCATTCTAATAATCTAGCAGAGATACCACATGAGTAATATCTCAGTAAGCAAGACTGGTTTCTAGATAACCTTTATTGCAAACAAGAGTAAAACCTGCTGCTGCTGCTTACTCAGGACAGCCTGAGCCTAAACCCACCCCACCCTGCCCTGCCACAGGTGCACAGTGCCCACAGGAAGATCAGGAAGATTGCTGAGCCACGGAGTGTGTCGCTCCACAGATTTCTGGTGGTCACACACCCTGCAGCAGGACCAGGCTGCTCTTCACATGTAAAGCTTTGTGTTGTGCTTACTCCTAAAGGCAAGATGGGGCTCCTGCAGTGGTTCCCCAGGCGAAGCAGAGCTTTGCTCCGAGCTGTGCTGCTGCATTTGTTCCGTTCAGGGCACTTGTGGTTGCGTGTGGTGGTGGTGCTGTGCCGTAGCAGATCCGCTACAAATGCCGCTCCCTTCACATCTCCCCTGCAAGTTCAGGAAGGAGCTTCCTGAAAGCAGCTTTGAGATGGTGCTGCCCCGTAGAGATCAGAGCTAAAGAGCCTTTGAAGCAGCAGGTGTGCTTCCCCTATGGGAGGATTTACCCCTCTCTCTTACCTGCTGAATAACTTGGGGGAATTGGAAGTACTTGGACAATGTTAATATTCTTTGCTCTTTATATGAGGATGGAAAAACAGCCTGAAAATTCATAAGAACAACCTGTTTTCTGTGATATTTTAGTTACAGTCTAGTGGGAACATCAGGAGAATTGACGTGTTTCTAATGTTTCTATTTCTAATTTTTAGGCCCTGTCAGGGAGTACAGAGGTATATCAAAATGTGAGTTAGAAAGGAGCTGAATCTCACAGCTGACTTCAGTAATGAATAAAATAATTTTATTGTGTGTTGGTTTATTTGTTTCTTAGTACGTAGGTGTGTGTGCTGACGCATGAGCCTATTTTAAAACACAGTTTTGTGCTTCTTTTCCTCCTCTGACTCAACTTCAACCATTTCATTATAAATTATTACAGCTATTACCAGGAAACTTTGTTAAGAAGGCTGTTGACTTTCAGTAAAATGGCCTGTTGCAACCGTTTTGCTACTGTCAATCTTTTATCCCAATCCAGAGGGGTTAAAAATATCTTTGTAAGTTGAATGCAAATTGGACAGTTCAGCTGATCTACCCAAACTTTGGAAAACTGAAATTGCTTCTGTGCCTTACCACAAGTTTGAAACAAGCATATTTAAGATAAACTGGTCTGGAGTTCAGTAACATAATATTATCGGCCTTGTTAACCACCATTTTTGTGATTTGCAGACTTCCCCAGTGGAGCTCCAAATGTTTTCAAGTAAAATAACACTTGGGGGTCTTTGATAGTTCTTTAACTCTCAGAATATTTTGGAAAAGGATTATGATCCTGGTTACCACTTTCATGTATTTTATATAACTATGTAACATTTCTAAAACAGGAAAAAGTTTTTTTTAAGGAGCAATCACTCAAGTGATCTTAGAGCTTCTTCAGCTGCAGTTCTGGTGCTGGAAAAACAGGGAATCAGAAGGAAAGTGAGCCCCAGTTATTTTTCAGCAGCTTATGAGAAGAAAAAAGAATACTACAGCATTGAGCAGTGTAGAAATCTAACTCTGTGTGATAGACTAACCTTTTTTCATGGGGAAGTACCCAATAATTCAGGCATTGGTCAGAAGGTCATAAGGGTGATCATATGTTCTCACAAGATTCTAGAATAATCCCCAAGTCTTACTTTTTTTTCAGTTTATACCAATTGATTTTTTTTGAGAGTTTCATATGGTGTTTCAAGAAGCAGCATAAAAGTAGTCTTTTCCAATTATTTAAATATTAGACTGTGTAATGATGTTGGTGTGTTGTTAAGCATACTTGTAGCATTATTTTTAATAAGAAGTGAGCCTAAACAGCAGTCGGGTTATCTAAGGTAATCAAGGAATTATTTGTTGCATAAGGTATAAACACAGATGTCCAAGAGAATTGAGTCTAAAAGAGAAGACAAATATTCATGCAAAAATATTCCCTCTCACATAACATACAAAACCTAGATTGGCTATTTTTTTAAAAGTTCCTTCTTTACTTTGTCTAAAAGAAATCATTTATCTTGACTCTCTTGTTCTGAGACAGCTTCAAAGGAAAAGTTTGTGAGGTCCTTGGAGCCAGAACCTGGTGATAAGGATGACATGGTATTACTGAATGAGATCCTCAATGCTTCCTCCCTGGATGAGGGGGAATTCAGCAAAGAGTGGACAGCTGTTTTTGGACAGGCTGCTGATCTCACCATGAACTCTTCAACTAGGGATGGGGAGAACACTTCATCGTCTGCAGTACCAGCACCATCAGGCTACTTGCCCTCACAGCTGCTAGACCAAAACATGAATGACTTGCAGTCATCCTTACATGGTGAGAGCCCATCTTGTTCTGCCACTGTGCTGGGGTTAGGGTTTAGAGTATTGTTTTCTGGTATGTAGAAGTGTGGTCAAAGTTTATATTGTGCCATGTCTGCAAAACCCTGAAATTAAAGCAGAGTATGGCCTGGAGAGAAAACGTGTGAGTAACTTATTTGTTTTTCTAGCCCTTCTCATTCAGTGTTTGAATGGAGAAAACCTAAAGTCAGGATCACTGTCTTGAATGTTTTCATTGAGCTTCTTGAAATATTCTGTAGACCTTTAAGATATTTTTTTTTCCTGAAACAGAAAATGTTTGAGTGGGTTTTACTGATTTAATCACAACTGTTGTCTCTGTTAAAGGGGCCAAAGAACCAAATAATTACTATATTTTGTCTGGGGATACTATTTTTAAACAATGTAGTGAAAATCAGTTGCATTCTTTACTTTTTTTCCCAAGCATCCTATACCATTGCTTGTAGGGATATGGGTCAGGTGGAATGGGTTGTCTCATCATAGTAACCATGTAGGTGGATTTCTCTTGCAGGCTGGTTACTGATGCAACTCCTTCTCCCCTCTTTCTTCCGTGCAGTTAATTCTTTTGGCTTTTCCAAGCTACTGCTGGGGGAAGGAATAAGGGGAGCTAGGGCAGAGCTTTCCTACTGCTGCTTTTGCCTTGAGGAAGGAAGGGAGGGAGGAAGGCAGACTGGTGATAAACAGCCAACAGCACCCACCTTTGTCCTCCTCACAGTCTGGATTTTTCGTAGGGCTTTGCAAGCTGGAGGGGACCTTGCCTTTTTGGGCTCTGTCCCAAGACATTTAAATCTCATGCGGGGAAGAGCAATATAGGAAAGAGTAGCAGGCTAATTCTATCCTGGAGAGTATTTCTTGGAGCTCTTGCAACTAGAAGAGTCATACGTGATGTAAAATGACCTGTGACATTTTGGCAGGAATAAGAAAGTCAGATTTACTTTACAATTAATACAGTTACTACCAGCACCCCTAGGGCAAGATATCTGGGTTTAATGGGCTTCAGCACTTAAATTAAAAATGTGAGAATGACATTTGTAATGATGCACAGGTTTAGATGTATTTTTATAAAGTACATGATTTTTAAGCAAATTACTAAAAATAGCAACAGAAATATTATGAGACTGATCTTTTTTTCACAGCTTTACATATTTTTAAATATATTTTACATTTCAGTGTAATTTAAACTCTTAAATGTAAATATGTTTTTGAAGGGAAAATATTTTTTAGGTATAAATAGCAACCAGGGTTGAGTATCCTTTAGGAGGTGGCTGATAGCTCCCATTTGCATTGGCATTGGGTGCAGTGTTAGAGACTTCAAAATCAGAATTCAGGTATGTTGCATTCAAGGAACACTAGAAATAGGAAATCCATTCCAGTCAAGATGGTATCCCAAAACCTTTTTGAGTAAAAAAAAATAATAAATTCGTACTGAAAAGGTAAAATATGTAGCTGTTTTCAAATGGGTTTCCAAGATTTTGGCAGAAGATTGTGGTAATTGACTTACTGGCATTTGAAAAGTCAGGGCTAATCAGCTGAGTGATTGTCTCTGAAATAATCTAAGTTTTTCTGTTTCTTATCTTTCTAAATATTTCTAAGTTTTTTGTTTCTTATTTTTTAACAGAAGATAAAATTTGGTCCATTTTATATCTTGTGAAAACTCAGCTTTAATCTTAAACTACATTTCATTTCACTTCACAACTTTCCTTTCATAATTTGATCTTTTCATTAAAGATGGGAAGAGAGACTCTTTTTTTAATACTAGCTGGAGTATAAGCATATCTAGACATACAAGTTGGAAATATGAGAATATATGAATTATATTTTTACTGGGGACTTGTGATACATCTCCTACACGTTTTTTTCCCCCTAAGTGGTAGGATTGCTTAATAATTATTCAGTGTGAGGTTCTACACTGTAACCTCAGTGTTGCATACTTCCTGTGTGAATTTGGCCTTAACACCATAAAGATTCTTAAAACTCACATGCTTAACTTTAAGCACATTAACTTTTCTATTAACTTCAGTGGGATTACTTATTTTACATTAAGCATGCTCATAAATCTTTGGGGCTTTGTTTTCTCTCTGCCTCAGATCTTAATCTGTTAAATAGGCACAATGCTATGCAGGTTATAAACTGTTACAGTCAGGAATTCCCAGCTCGGGGTTTTCTCTGGCTGTATTTATAGGCAGGGTCCAACACAATGGGACTCTGAATTGCTATGGGGCTACCAGGTGCTGGTATAAAATACATATAAATGTGTGTGTGTGTCTTTGTGTGTGTGTGTATATATATATATATATTTGTAATAGAAACAAAGCATGCTCCCAACATATCTTTTAGATTCTCCTCCAAATACAGCTCTGTAGTTCAGTTGCCTTTCTACTTTTTCAGAGGGAGCATTGGCTTTCAGAGGGAGCATCTCCTTTCGTGATTTTTTTCCCCTCATTTACTTACTCATTCATACCATTAAGGGCTCCTCTTTATGTTTCCTACATTTGCATGTATTCTAGTTGGTAAGAAAGTGCACAGCTCACCATCTCCATTTCTAAATTTAATTATTGCAATGTTTGTGAAGATGCTTGCTGAACAACAAGCAGTTTGGTTCCCTTGCTGTCTTGGCAATAACCTTTTTGTCTGGTCACATAACAAAGCCATCCTGTGAACAGGCAAACCAAAACAGGCTTAGGGCCAACAACTGCTTCCAAACTGATAGGCTGTGGTTTGGTTTTGAAAGGCAAAGTTGTTCTGTGTAGCTCACTGAAAACATAATTCATGAAAGTATTTAATAAAAATTCTGTGTCAGTCTTTCCCAGTACCTTCATAGATCAGTAATTTCATTATGAAAGGATCACATATTTTCTGGAGTGTATTTGGTTGGATTTGTTGTTGCTGTTGTTAGGTTTCTTTTGTTTTTTAAGTGGCACTTGAGCTACCTGCATTTCATTAAACAGCCAGCCAGGCCATAGCATCTCTCATGGATGTGCTGCCTCCAAGCCTTAGCCCAGGGACTCAAAAGGAGGGAGGGTGCCAAAGGAGTTCACTGGTCTGAAGTGTTTAAGTGTATGACCCGCCAAGCACACCAGTGTAAAGGAACATCAGTGATGTCCCAGGGAAACAATTCCTGATCTCACTGAATTCACTGGGACTTGCACAGAAAGTTTCTGGCAGAGCTCCCGTTCATTTCTATCAGATTAGGATTTGGCCCTATTTGTTTAAGCAGCTGAATTTACCTGTTGGCATTCATTGCCATATCAAAACAATTTCTCACAATGCATCTCCAAGCACACAAAAGCATTGCACTCTACCGTAGTTGTGTATAATGTCGTCTGCCATTCTTGTTTGCAACACAAGCAGAGAAAATGCCTGGAAAAGCATGTCATTCTGAAGAGGTAATGCCATGCTTTCCATTGTTTATCATTCAGATTTGCTTATTTGAAAGATTAAACTGTAAAACCTCACTTTCAGAGAGCACAGGCTGGCTCACAAGCCTTTTTATCACCTTTGTCTAGAGCAAATACTTGTGAGCACTCTGCATCCAGATTTTGAAGAAGTTTTTGGTTAGTCTCCTTAGAGATACAGAGGATGTTTGTGGCTTTAAATTTCCTTCCTAATTCATGTGATTTTATAGAAAAACTCTTGCCTCTTTTTATAACACAGCTTGGGCTTTAGACCTTTTATAGGCAAGGTAAGATCAGAGAGTGATGAGAATAATCTACTGAGAGAGGAAGGGTTGATGTGACTGATGTGGTTGTTTCATTACCTGTCAGGATGCTGGGTGCCAATATCTGACAGGGCTCCCAAAAGAGCAGAAAGTAAGGGGAGGAATACAAAAAGAGTAAAAAAGGATGTGAAAGCATGAACTTGTAGAAAAAAGAGACTGAATAAGGAAATGGTAACTGGGTGCATAGATGAGCATCCTGTTTGTGATACTGCCAAATTAGGTGGATAATTGACCACGCCAAAGTTAAAGGAGATATTAATTACCTTAGAAATACTATCTCCTTTCCTCTAAATGTAATAAAGGATATCAATTTAAATATCTTAAGCCAGGGGACAAAAATTGTTTTGTTTTTTTCCTAATATGTTTCTGCAAATACTACTACCCCTAGTTCATTTTCCCAGCCTGTTTGTGTGGCCTTATTAACTGTATTTATCATTACTTTTTTGTGGATATGGAATATGCATGTAAGAACAAAAAATTGTTTCACTTTTTCCTGCATAGTTTCTTTCTTCTTGCTGAGAAGAGCCTTTCAAATAAACAGCAAAAAGAAATAATTTATTAAAATGTAGTTTTAAGTTAACTCATAGTAATTAATCTCGAATTTAATTCTTCAGTGTTTTCCAATAAATTATCTTTTTTTCAGAATTACTTCAAAATTAACTTAAAAATCTAGGGTCTCTAAATAAGGTTTTGTCTGGAACAGTGGATGAAATGAAAGTCTTTGGAACTTTAAAAGTAAAGAAAGGTGGAAAAAATGTTTATTATCTGTGGTATTTCCACCTACATGTAAGAGACTCTTCTCGCTACAGCTGTTTGACTTGATTACTGAACTGGCTTTTCTGTGAATGAGTGTTAAGTGTGATTCAGTAAGAGAAACAAAAATCTTCTTAGCCAGGTTAAAGGATTGAAAAGAGTGTAGTTGCCTGAATCTGGAGATGATGAAAGTAATCTGCAGATACTCTCTTGTGAAGGATGTTGCTCCTGTGCAGGTCTGGCTGCTGACTTTGTGTGTACAAGGACAGATACAAATGGCCATAAATGTCATACTGAGCTCCACTGTCTGATGCTGCCAGATACGGGGATGCTGGAGTTAACAAAGTAATTCCTCAAGCTAATGCTGCTGTGTTACTGAATTTTAGGATGGGCAGCCAGCACCGTGAGCCCACCGTCCGTACCACAGCCAGCACAGAAGCCACACAGCCTGAATGTGAATGATGACAAGATGCCTGTGAAAGGTGATAGTTGTATATTTTTTTTAGTTACTTTGCTTTTCCTTTTTAGCTCTTGTATCTTGTATAGTGTCTCTTGTCTTCTCAGTTACTGTCATAACAAAACCTATTTTTGTAGTAGCTATAACTCAATCTTATGCTCCCTGATTACTCTGTTTCACCTTGATTAGGTGTTTGATATGTGTGTGTATGTATATTTTTGGTAGGCTTTGTGCTAAGAAGATGTCAAAAGGGTAATTTACTATATAACAAAGGAGCTGAAGCTAGAGTTTCTTTTACCTACTTTAATTTTGAATCACACAGAATAGTATTTGCATGCACTTCGAGCTAAACAATGTTTTGAAGCTCTAGGATTTAGCCTTGTGGCTAATATTCTGGCTACTGATAAGGCAGAAGAGCCCTAATTGCAAATTTTGTTGCTAAACATACATCATACCAGTAATCATCTGTTTAAAACTTAATTCAGTTGTTGCAACTGAGCCAAGAGTGCATAGTCCTGCCATCTACTGAGACAAAGACCTGCTGATTTTTGACTAGGATTTTCTGGGTAAGTGAACCAGGATTATGGTGAATTCCATTCCCAGTTTGTAGCCAGTTCTGTGCATTCACATTTGATTAGAAGCAAAGTCAGAGATGTTCCGTGCAGAAGAAAGGGGTGACATGGATCCCTTCCCCTGGCATTTTTCCACTCCGCAGAAAAGAAAGAGGGTTAAGGTGTTTGGGAAACTGTTTTGGAAATCAGTGCAATTACACAACCACAGGACTGGCACCAGCAAAAGGAACAGCCTTCAGTTATTTGGAAATCTGTGGTTTTGAAAGTGGCAGACACCAAGAGGAGTGTCATGCCAGGTGGAGCCTATTCTGTCCGTAAATTCTTTGTGTCACAAGGAAAGCTTTCATGTGCCATTATCTCTCTGAGTGAAGAGCACATCTTATTTCACTGTCAGTATAACACGGGCATAGGGTCACAAAAACAAAGCAAGTGGAGATGTACCTTCTTCATAGCAGCCAAAGTTGTTACTGCCTTAACCTGAACATCTGCCCAGCTGGAGAAGAGCAGGCAGGAGACCTCTGTGAAATACGTTATCAGTGTGGACAGAGAGGTTCAAGAGTCCAGCTGTTGTTGGAACATATTCCCTATTCACATTTTGTCTATATCCATCAAAATGATACTAGAAGCTATACTGGGCACAGGCTATCAAACGTAATCCCCATCTCTCTCTCCAGTTAATGCCTTCCCATTAAAACTTCATTCCAGATGAGTAATGACCTTATGTGGTTGTATACAGGGGAGACAGAACAGTCACATGAACCAGATTTAGGCAAAGGAATTTAGTCCTGTAAGAGAGGTTGAAAGTAAAATTTGCCTTCACTTCCCTTTTGCTTGTTTGCAGGCATGCAGGGGCACACTTAAATACCTTTCATGAAACAAAGCTAGACAGAGTGAGATTGTTTCTATTTCTGGTTAAAGTGTTCCTGTACTTATCATGGCAAGAGCCATATAAAATACATAGTAGACATGTAAAGCACTCATTCTTACTAAAGTTCTGTATTCTGATAGTGTTTTAAAATGCAATCACTCATTCTGATTTTCTTGTCAGAAGTGCCCTTGGTAATAAATTAAACAATAGCATGGCATTTGTTTGACCTCAGTCAAACATTCAGTCAGTTTTGTTTTAAAACAGCTGGAAAGTCTGTGCATTTCTTTTTTCTTTCTTTTTCTTTTTTTTCCAGAATCTACAAAGAATCCTAAAGACTTGACTGCTTGGTTCAGTCTCTTTGCTGATCTTGACCCATTATCCAATCCCGATGCTGTTGGGAAAACTGATAAAGAGCACGAATTGCTTAATGCATGAGTCAGCTGCCTCTGGTAACTCACATTCTTCCCTTCATCAACACTATTTTGGAGTTCAAAAAAAATGAAATGAAAATTAGTATGCTGTTGTGAAACTATAAAGTATGTGCCATGATAATAAAACTAAAGGGAATGAATCCCCTTTTCTATAGGTACAGTTATTTGCTCTTGTTTTGTATAAAGAGTTCGCATTTATTTTCTACGTCGACTTACAAAAATGAGGTTAAGAATTAGGGCAGATTTCTTGCCAAATTAGATTATCTGCTGAAACGCTGTCTTTGCCTGGGGTGATGTGAAGCTAACACCAGAGTGAAATACAAATTGCAAACCTATTTTTTTATAATGTTTCTTGAGTAAATTTAGAAAAAAATCATGTAACTGAAGAGGCTGCATGAGTCAAACATCTATCATGTATATAATATATCTATTACTGCTATGTTAAGATGTCAACTAAATTTGTTTTGTTAGTACTCACAGTTGAAAAACCTGTGCTGGAGCTAATTATTGAAGAAGTAAATTTGGGTCTGTGCAGCCATTGAAATTGTGCCCTTTCCAATCTAACTTATTTGACAAACTGAACTACATAAAGGGAAGTCATGCCCAGGAGACTTCTTTTCTGAGTTTTTTCTCCATTGCACCAACAGAATTTGCACCTGTTTGCAGAAGTTTCTTGGAACTGATGCTTTACCATGCCTTCAATCCATTTTTGTTCATGTTCTGAGAATTTTTCATCCAGTTTATTTCTGAAGCATGAGTTATTTTGAGCTTGTTGTGACATTAACTCTTTAATAAAATGATTTTGACAAAAACCACAACTTTATTCCCACTGGAATGTTATTGTGCTGTTGAATTGATACATAACAAGCATCGGAAGATAAACATGACCAGTTTTTAGACAGTACCGAACCATTTATTTCTGAATAGTAATGCAGTAAGACAGTGAGAAAATTTGAACTCAATGTGGTGTCCCTTTGCTTCCCTGCAAAAGAAGGGGAAAAGTCTCAAAGAATCATAAAGGTTGGAAACGGCCTTCAAGCCCATTGAGTCCAACCTTGGAACAAACAGGTCCCCTCCCAACTAAACCACAGAATGCTATGTCTGGTTGTCTTTTGAACACTTCCAGGCATGGTGACTCCACCACCTTCCTGGGCAGCCCATTCCAATGCCTGACCACCGCTTCAGTGAAGAAATTCTTCTGGACATCCCCTGGTACACCCTGAGGATGTGTCAGGAGCCAGTTAAGATCACATAACCTGGAAGTGTCAGGGTATTTCAGTGGTTGCCGGGGAAGTTCTTCAGATGCCAGGCAGTGTATTTTCATGTCTCATGGGAAAAGACGGGCTGGTCTTGTCTTTGCACAGTACCCAGCCCAGCCAGGGCCCTGCGGCACATAGGACACAGAATCTGATGTCAAGGCCTTACTCCTACTAAAGATAAAACTTGGCTCCTTCCGCAGTACTTGCCACTCTTTGGTACTGGCAGCCCCTTGCTCAGTAAGCTGCCTTTTCTGCACTCTTTAACTTCCTTGAGTATTAAGAGGGGGCTGAACTCACATCTTTGGGCTGCAGTTCTGGCAGTAAATCAGACATCAACAAAGGGGATTAACTGGGAGATACCTAAGGTTTACACTGGGGTGCACTTACACGTAGGAGTGCTACTTTGTACTCACAACAGACAATGTTTGCCCAAAATCCTCTTCATCCCAAGCTGTAATTACCTGCAATGCCAAAAATGTTAGTGTTAGGCGCTCGAGGGAGAGCCAGGCTGCTCTTCAGCCCAGCTGGGTTACCACAAAATCATTAAACAGATTCTTGTAACTTTAAGCAAGTCTGTGGTTGCCAAGCTTGCTGTGGATTACATTTGTCTAGATAGTTTCTAAGACACTTATGGACAATCCACTCCATTGTATTTTAGAAATTGAAGCAGATAGGTGAAAAGCAGAGAGGAGGCTGTATTGAGTTCAAAACAGCCGATTAACTGTTCTTTAAGGCTCAAAAAAATGTTTGTTTGTTTTTTAGGTCACAGATTATAGACTTCCAGGATTTAAAAAAAAAAAAGCCAAAACAATCAAAACAAGGCACAAAAAACCAAACTCCTGTCTTGACTGGGACAATTAAAAGCATTGCAGAGGTTCAGCTAAAGATATTCTGAATCCTCATCGTATTTTTAGGTAGGAAAGCATCAGAATGATCATCCCTTTTACACAAGGTAAACCACAGCTGCAGGGTTTTTTCTTTTCCCTCCTCCTCCTCCCACAGACTGCACTACCAAGTACTTCATATTAAGCCTTGATTTCTTGTAATATGTAATTTTTGAAATTAACTTAAGCTTTGAATCATTTGTAATGCAATTTTTTTCACACTTTCAAATGAAAAAAAAAAACCCAATAAAAACCAAGAAGTCAGAGGTATTTAAAATGTAATTGATTTTGCTTAAAGAAAAGCAGTTGACATCCCTGTGTACAATGCATTGTTATCAAAAAGGTTTACTGAAGTTGAAAACTAGAGCAGGAAAGCTACCAGCCTGAAAACAGACATTGCTAAGGTAAGAAATCTTAAGTAGAGAGTTACAAACAATACTTCCCTGCTACTAAGGAAGTGTGTGGCACGTGCTACTCGGCAGTCTGGGCTGTGGAGTCACTCCCAGGCCAGCACCACTGAGAGGACTGTGCTGTGCTTTCAGCCTCAGCAGTGCTTGGGACAACAGGGCAGTTCATCATCGTGCTAAAATTACAGATTGATTGTTCCACACGTATAATGTTCATCTTGATTTAATATGCTTCATTCCAGTTGCATATTCTGGTTTAGTGGATTGTTTTAAAATAAAAACAGCTGCAGAACCCCTATGGCAGATGAAAACAGTGGCAATTGATTACTTGTCTTTATTGTGAAACTTATTAAATTTGATGTAATTGATTCTGATGATTCAAGGTTTCTACAAATCTCAGAGCAGCTGCTTCAGAGGAATTGGACTGTGAGCCTTGGCAGTTGAACAGCTCATAGAGAAAACTAGCAAGTAACTTTTTAAAGTAACTTTTCTGGCCTTCTTAAATGACCATGACTTATTTCAACAGAATAGAATAGGACTTACCTTGTTCCCTTCTGCTGTTTCCATATCCAACATTGCATGGGCATGACATTGATGTACTTTGAAGCAGGACCTATTGGCCACAAGAAGCCACCTGCCTTCCCCCAACATCCTTTTAAATTCCCTTCAAACATTAGGGGCTGCACATGTTAGGAAAAAATGGGACCACGTGAGCAACAAGGTGACCAGCAAGCAGCTTTGCTCCATGTGATTCACAGGAAATGTCATGGTCTACAAGCCCTGACAGGATCTGAGCCTGGAAAGGCTCAGTAGAGCAGGAGGTTGATGTGAGGACACAGAACCCAGGTGCTGGCATCATGCTGCCTTTTTCTGGGGCTTCTCTCAACTGCTATCCGCCACCTTCCATCACATCCCACTGTGAGTGCCAGGGGACACTGGATGAGTGCCACCGAGGAATGAAGGGTGGGTGTATTGTCCAATTTTGCTATTGAGGGTACATAGGGTGGAATAGCCCCAGGGCAGAGGAAGGGTAGATGGAAGGTCCTGTCTTCTCTCAGTGCAGTTCCCAAAGATGATCAGATCTCAGAGCAGCAGCAAGAACTAACATAGTGAAGGTAGAGCTGCTGGTATTCGGTCCCTCCTCACTTTTTCAATCTCCCTTCCAGGCATTTATTGCAAATTCCCCCTCTGGTTAGCCTACTTTTACAACATCTGCTCCTCTTAAACGTCTTATTTTTAAACAAGCCACTGTATGGGGTAGGCAGGAAGCAGAGCAACCACCAGGCTTGCCAGGAGCCAAGCAGCAGAGGTTTTGCCTCAGCTGCGGAGCAGAAATGCTGAGATGGGCTACGACCTCATTGGCCAACCAAGCACGACAGAGCCGCTGGGGCTGCCATCCTCCGTGTATGCTCAGCCCAGCACAATGCACATACACAGAGCCTCTCCTAGGACAGTAAACAAGGGTACCGTGGCCAAACAGGCCTTGCAGGTCCAGCAGGTCTGGCCGTGGGTAACCATCAGCCTCCAGCGCCAAGGCAGACTGGCCTTGCAGTCAGACCATTACCTGGCTATTCATTAACAGTACTCTCCCAAGCATAAAAGTGGTTTTTGCCCTCACTGACTAATTACAAACCAGTAAAGCCCTCCCTTTAAGTCAGACAAGGTACTTGCCAGCACAGGAGCTCTCCCTGCTGGAGCGGATCCGGAAGAGGGGCACAAAACCAGTCAAGAGGGCTGGAGCACCTCTCCTATGAAGAAAGGCTGAGAGCTGTGGTTGTTCAGCCTGGGGTTCCCAAGTCTCTCGGGAGGAGACTTTACTGTGGGGCTTTCTTTTCAATATATACAGTTTGTAAGAAGGACTGAGACAGACTTTATCGGGGCCTAAGAACAAGAGGTAGGTTTTTAGCTGAAGGAGTTTAGAAAGGGTTTAGATTCCACCTGAGAAAAAATTTTGTGGTGAGACATTGGAACTGTTTAGCCAGGGCAGTGACAGATGCCCCATCCCTGGAAATGTTCAAGGTCTGGTTCAATGGGACTATGAAGAACCTGATCTCGTAAAAAAATGTCCACAGCAGAGCGGCTGGACTAGAAGACCTGTAGAGGTCCCTGCCAACCCAAACTGTTCTGCGAGTCCGTGACCTAGTGAGGATGCCGCTGTTTGCCAGGCAGCAGTGTTCAGCTCCCAGCAGCTGCATCAACTTTTCACTCTGTTCTACTATAGCAAAAGCTTGATGTGCCCAGCCTTGTAATTAATCCGTAGTGGGTTTGAAGTTTTGGCTGCTCACAAAACTTACAAAAGTTAAATTGAGAGAAACATGCTGTAGCTTGGAGGTGGGAAGCCTGGCTGATGCTACCTACCAGCTATTTACACTGGTTGCTGTTGGAATCTTTATGGGATAAGGAATACCCAAAAAAATGAGGAAAAAAAAAAGTAGACAAACAATTTTAGAAGAGTGAGCAGACCTACCTAAGCTGTTAAAGAGAAGACTAGCTTTAACTTCCTTAAACAGAAGTCTTACATCAATCCCAGAAACCTACTCTGCAGAGTGTTTCTTTCATTTTGGACTTCCACAGCTATTATGGCAGTAGGAAAAGCCCCAGGACAGGTGCTGGAAGCCATATGCTTGCTTCATCAACAAGCTGGAGCAAGGTAAGAAACAACTTTAAAAGTGCTACACAATTAAATCATCCAACCCTGTCTCCATCTAGGTGAGTGGGTAACAGCTGGCTGCACAAAACAAGCATGCTGAATGTAACAGGAGCAGGATGCAACAAGGAAAAAACCCAAACTCCTATTATTCCAAGTACCATCCTCAGAATAAACCTTTGACACATAAAATACAGGAATTGAAATCATGGGCCACTTTGCTGTTACAGCTGCCTATTTTTCTGGACACTTTTGACAATCTTTGTGGTCCTCCCACGATCATCTCTGCCTTGAACTTCAGTACTAGAACTTCAGAACACCAAAGCCTGACAGCAGAGAGCAGCCCTCACTGTGGCAGGTGAGTTAGATTTTCAGAAAGATTTTTAGAAGACAACCCAAAGTCACCTGTGTGTGACTTTTCTGATCTGTGGTTCAGCTGGGTCTTGGGCTGATCCAGCCTTTTCTGCAAGGTTTTCCTGGGATTTGGAGACAGCAGCCATGGTTGCAAGAGCCAGAGGCCCAGGAGTGATGCAAAGCTCTTCTCCCAAGTGCCAGTCTGTGCTCTGAAGTCACAGAAGCCTGCCCAGAGCCCGGGTCTGTGTGCATTCCAAACCCATCTAAACATGTGCCACCACTGCCATAGCAGGTCATTTCCAGCTGGAAAAGAGCCTGCAATGGTACTGATCTGGCTGAAAACTTGCCACCCTCCCCCTGCAAAAACATAAAGAAAAAAAATAACATTTGAGGCAGCAGAGGCCTCAGAGGGGTGTGAGGCTACGCAGTGGGGAGACGCCAGCAGCACTACCACAGCCCTCAGACAAGACCTGTGGTTACCTCCACTTGTTACCAAACCACAGCCAAGCTCACATGCAAGATACTCACCGTCATTGCTGCTCCTCCTGTAGGGAAATGATTACAAGAAGCCTTTCTTGAACAAAATCTTCCTTTTGTTAATTCTTAACCTTCCCTCCCCCTCCAGCACTGAGCACTCTGCAGCTTTTGCTTTCATTTTTAAGGGAAGTGACCCAGGTCTCCTTGGAGGCAGGAGACCTCTTGGCTTCACCAGCCTTTGCAATGTTCATAAGTTACTACTGCTGTGCTTCAAAGCCTAGCTCGACCTCAGAGGGTGCAGGTCCATCTCACTGCTTGCAGTTTAAGCCATGGGAATGTTGCCAAAACACAGTATAAAAGGAAGCAAGATTAAAAAGCAAATAGAGGCATTCAGGAAGAAAGGCTGCACTGACACGGCTTTACAGCCCCCGTCTTACTCCATCCATTTCATCAGCCCATCCTGTTAGCAAATATTAAATGCAATTGAAAAACACTAAAAATCCATAATGGTAATTTTCCTACTTGAGATTTGGAGGAGCAGATTAAACTGTCTGTCCTGGGGTGGTTTTAATGAACAGTGCAGCTTGTCTATAAGTGGTTTGGGTTCCCTCTCTGTTCCCCATAAATGTGAAGTATTTAATGCAGGGCTTAACTGAGGTTAAGGTATGTACTGTTGTTTTCTTTAATGGCTGTTACCCAAGTGAAAAAAGATTGGGTTGTTTCAAGATACAAGAAAATGCTTTTATGGCCCCAAAATAAGTCCTGTTGTGTAGTGTCACCAATACAAACCAAGTTCCTTTCTGCAAAGGCCAACTGCCGAAGTGAAGCAAGTGCCTTTCTCGAAGGAAGATTAATCCAATATATACACCATCGGCAATGTCAAAATCTCTATCAAGGTGCTTGTTTCTGCACCAGGGCATACAAGAAGAAAATGCCAAACCACCTGACCCACAACAGCATCAAGTAGCTTGGAGCCAGTCTCACCATGACTCAGGTAATGATGTTCTTGTCCCCAGCATACAAACTTTGCCACGGTGCTGCCGTAACTCCCAACAGCTGCAGGAGTCCAGGTTGGCAGGGTTTTTCTCTCGGTTTGCAACAAGGACACAATGTCTCCCAGTCATCAGAGATGGTGGAAAGGAGACTCCCATACTGGAGGGGCCAGCAGAGCCTGTACATACCATGCTGGAAAATGGAAACTTCCACGATGGTGAAGGCTGAGAGACAGACAACAGCTCCTGCTCTGGCAGACCTGCACCCGCAGGACAGAGCCAGCGCCACAAAGCCCCTCATGCAGACAGAGGTACCAGTTTGGTGTCCAGTCTGCAGGTACATTTTCTCACCAAATACAAAATCAAGTCATGGTACAGAGCAGCATTCAACAGCCTTGGAGCCACAATGCAACCAAAGGGACAGACTGCAATCTACAAATGGCCTGATTTAAAGAACAAATGACATTTACGCAGGCTAATACTCCTCTGGAGTATTAAGGCATCCACCATCTTCCTAGCCCAAGGAACATCCTGTACATACAAACACAGACACATAAGGTTACCCTCCAAACCAGGGCCTAGGCTGCCTTTGCTTTCCTGTTGGTCAGAAAGTGCAAGACCTACTGCTCCCATCTTCATCAGTCCCCTACCCCCAAAGGTTTAGTATTCCCCTGCAGATGAGGAAAACCAGAAAATCCTCCCTAGAACAGATTTCTTAGGTAATCAATTCAGAAAGTGCCTAAACTACTTCCTTGGAATTCTTCATTAGAACCAAAACCAGCTTCACCATTGTACCCAAAATTATTTCATGAACAAGAGCCCCTGAATGAAGCGTCAATCCTTAAAATACACGTACATGCCCCATCCAAAATATAGCCATGCAGTGGAAGTCTGCAGTATGGCACCATCTCTGTACTGTCAGAGATGGAAAGCTACATCTGAAGCTTCCTATATTTTCAGGAACTATAAAAACGAATGGTTCTCAGGATTCACAGGATGTACAATTAGAACCCAAAGGAATTGAAAAAGCAGATTTAAGTGCTTCTCCCCCCTGCTTCCCATTTCCCAAAAACAGTATTTAGTTTACAAAGGCAACACCCTTTTTAAATCTTTCATGAGTTCTTACTTCCCTATGTAACAAGCCCATGGACAGCACCTACCTTAGGGAAAGCGAGGCTGCTACCCTCTGAGAAACCTCTGTATCACAGAAATAGGGCACAACTAGAAATTCTTACCCAAATAAAACTCAGAACGGGAGTAATTGCATCACCCAGCCTTTTGGCACCAAATTTTAACAGGGAGTCTCGTTTCTTTCAGCCTTCTCCTTGGAAAAAGAAACTGTTCATAAAAATCTCAAGAGCACTCACATCTCACCTGCAGAAAGCAGGTGGACACCTGGTTTTAGTTAACATGACTTATGCCTGGCAGTCTGGGGTTTAGATGATGCTATTTACTTACTACTTATTTGGAGAAGTTAAAAACAAAGGTACAAGAAATGGATTACCATGGGTATTACTGTTGCCCTAGTAAACCCTATTTTCAACCAACAGCTGCACAAATAGCCAGAAAGTGTAACCACACGCTTCACTATACACATACACAAAAATAAATCTCATGCACACCCCCCCTTACTTTTCTGCAGGCAGTTATTAGCCTAACTGTGCTTTGTCATGAAGCTCAGTCTCTAATACAATGGCGGGAAGAGATTACACAATCTTCTCTTCTCCCAGACTTCCAGCTCCTCTGTCTCTGAGCTTCCCAGGCTATAGACCAAGGCAGCCTAAAAATTTCCCATCAGAACTTCTTACAACCTGCAATAAAATATCAATTTGTTCTTAAAAACGGGGTCACCTCTCTATCCAGCTTCATCTAATTGCTCTTTCTTGTTATCAAGTGAATTTGCAGTTCAACTTACATGTTCACCCACTTACAGTGTGGCCCTCACTGAGGAAGAAACTCCCTACCTCCTCATTTAACATTTTCCTCTCAGTCCCACTTGAGTAACACATTATTTCTGTGACCTCTTGCACTCCAAAAGACAACACCTGCTCTCCAATTTCTTACCACCTCTCCGTAATTATGGCGCTGTAGAAAAAAATCAAAATAACTAATAAAGCTACTCAACTACCTCTGCTTTACTGGAGACTTCATTCATGTTTGACAAACCAAAAATTTCCAGGAGCCAAAGTTACCCTCAAAGACCAATTCCAGACAGTTTAGAAGATGTGTTAACACCCTAGTTGAAAATATTGCAGTATCTGCTTCTTTAGTGAGGCAAGAATGCTTAGGGTAGTTAAAAAATTCCACCTCTTTACCATCAACTGAAATGCAAAATGCCCCAAATAATCACAAGTTAGTATGTCTTATAAAAAGCTTATTTGAGCACATCCTTTGCCAAATCATTTCATTTTAAGTGTATCAATACTTGAAAGACATCTTTCCTTGCATGCTGGCCCAGTAATTAATTACACTCAGTGCTAAAACAGATTCCCATTTTTAGTGTGAATTCATCTACCTTCATTTTCTTACTGCTTTAACATTCCATGACTGCCAAATTTAAAGCTCATTAGTAAGTATTTCCCATGTGTAGGTATTTACTAACTGAAATTAAGTCACTCTTCGACCATCAAGTTAATCATGTTGAGCTCCTACACAGTTGCCTTCTGGTTTTTCCACTACTTTATTCCTATACCTCTTTCCAGAGCCTTTTACAGTATCTCCCAAACTAGAGTTTTCCAGGACTGGTCACACTAATGCAAACAGAAACAAGATACACACATTTTAACTGCATGTCAATCTTTGATTAAACAGCTTCCTTCAGCCAAGTACCAGGTATGGATGACTGTATGTGTAATGAGTGTATTCTCCCAGCTTTAATTCACTTTTTCCTTGCATTTAGGTTCTGGACATACATGGTAGGAACTTTGGTCATCTCCTCCCAGCTGAGCAACTTCAAATCTGTGTTTTCATGGCTGTATGTTGCACAGCAAGGCAGGCTGTTTTACAACAGTAATTGACGTAAACTTCTACTAGTTATCTGTTATCCAAACTGCTTGGGTTGTACCACAAGTAACGTCTGAAGATCCCAATCCACTACCCTGGAGCAAGGCCAGGAGCTGGTTTGCTAAGCCTTGATGGTCTTTGCTTGCAACTGAGAGACATTGGCTGACACCACCATTTCTCATTTGTGTTACTCCTTATGCTTATATACTGTGAAGATACTGAGACTCTACCCTTGTGCCAGTACCTGGCCCCTCCCAAGAGCTAATCTGTCAAGAAGACAGAAACCACTACCCCGCCAGCACCCTGTCTCCTAAAAGAAACAGGTCACTCACTATCTGTTGTCCCCTACCCCAGCATACACAGCCAAGGGCTCCCCTTACACAGTCCTCCAGTCTCTGGAGTGGTCACTTTCACAGCCATAAATTAGAAAATGTAGGTTCAAGTCAAAATCTTTATTCACAAACCAGGGACTCAAGGCAAAATTATTGCATTAGCTCTCTACTCTCAGTGCTTTTCAGACTCCTTGTTTTGGCTTTGGGGAAGACAAAGTCAGTGAGTTACACAGAGTAGACAAAGCATGGCTCACGTGGGAAAAAATCCAAGATGTGACTAACCAGGCAAGGCCTAGGTTTGTGGAGATGCTTAAAAGATCCCTGTGACACCAACTGCATCACATCTCTGCAGGGCCAGCTACCTGCTTTTGTCAAAGCACCTCCTGAGAAAACACCCTCCCATTCAAGGACACCCGACACTGCTGCAGCCAAATCCACGTAGGGGACAGGATGGTCACAAAGCTGCTCCTAGGAACCCCTTCAAGCTGACGATGCGATGGCCTGTTCTGACTGAAGGACACCAAGCATTCTCATAGCAAGGTGGGATCACAGAACCACAGAATATCCTAAGTTGGAAGGGACCCGCAAGGGTCACTGAAGTCCAACTTCTGGCCCTGCACAGGACTTTAAGCTCCAGGTAATGTTTTTAACAGTCACATAGAAACCTTGCAATCTTTGGGATGCTGAAAACTTAAAATTTCCACTGACTGACGACAATAAGCACTAATTCATTCTTGATGGTTATTGCCATAGTGCTCTTCAGTAAACACTGACTTTGGAGGATTTACATGTATTTAAATATTATCCTTCTTTTTTCCTCCTTCCCCCTCACCCCCATCTGGAAAGAATTATTCTGCAAGTCAAATGACAATCATTTGAGTCATACAAAACAACATGAAACCAAGGCTGTCAGTAGATTTATACCACATCCTTTAGGGGTTTAGTTTAGTTTCACATAGTGAAACATCTAATAGCTTTCATAATTTTCAACAGATAACTTGAAATTAGCAATACCACAAACACAGCAGCAGAATACACAGTTTCACAGAACTCTTAATTGGGTTTTTTTCATTGTGCTATGTAGAAATAGAGTATGCTATTTAAAGCATATTTAAGCATTCAGCTATTTTTAGGGTTTTTCCCCGCTTCTGAGTACAGTATTATGCAAAAATCAATAGATAAGAGATTATCTTGTTCTAGAAGACATAGCACACTAGTCATATATGGTTGACATCATTCTAGATGTAAATTTGGAACACTATTAAAATTTAATCTCCTTCTATGGTGTTTCATGCACAGTTTCCAAAACAAATAAATGAACCACTGCTTTTGTGTGTTGTCCCCACCACTTTTATCTTTTTTTAACTATAATTTTTATTTAAATAAGACACAGGAACTTCTATACCCAAAAAAATACAAAACAAAAGCCACACATTTCCTTGTGTAAAGCAATATTGTGTGATAACTTGAATACTGTTCAGCACAGTGGCTAGAAATAACAGTACAACTATGTACAAAACTTTAAACAATATTTGACAAATTTCTACAGCTGGATGTAGAATACAATTGAGATAAACAACTGCTGGGAAATTTACACGGCAAAGCATTAGCTTTAACACATTTGGTTCAAAACCTTCAATTCTTCTAAGAACAAATGTGCATTTTAATTAATATTTAGTTTCTCGTGGAAAAAATATAAAGAACATGTAATGGCATTGCAAATACTGTACAGAGTTCAGCACTGATCTAAAAACCACTCATCATATCCCCTGGTAACCTAACACCAATAATAGACTACGATTTCTTATCTGGACATAACCAGAGCATAAAAAGGTCATCATACTGAAATGTTAGTCTAGAAAGAAAAGCATTAAAAGGAATCAATACTTACACCACAAGTATTTTCTCCCCTTTATCTTCAGTCTATAAAATATATAGTGTTTTCACCTAGGCCTGAGATTAGTAGGGTTAAAGATGGCTGTTGTGTTTCAAGAAGATTTCCACATGAAAATGGTTAGAGACAGACCTCTCTCCTTCTACATCTTCTGAAAGGGGAGTCAAAAAACAGTGGTTGTTTTATAGGCTGCAAATTCCACCTTGTAAGATAGCATTAACAAAAACTCAGTAATAAAAAGGAAGCAATGCTTTATCTCCAAAAAAGCACATACCTAGTGAGTAGTTATTGGTGGCTCACTCTCACCCCCCTCGAATCTCAACTTCAAAAACAGAAAAAAAAACCCCATAAAAGATCAAGTTTAAATGCTCCTAGTAGCTGCAGGCTACTAATCTCTTCAATTCCTGGAAAAGGTGAACCTTATTCTCTTAGGAACAGACAGCATAAACATAGTTCCACTGAGCTGAAAGCAATGGAGCAAGAACATCAAGTCTGTTTTGCCTTTTGAGTCCCCTTTGTATCACAGGAAATTATCTCTGGAAGCAATGCTCCTCTTTTTCCAGTACAACAGAAGAGCACCACAAACCCAATCTTGCCATGTACTATTTTGAGAAAGTGTCCAGCCTGCAAAACCAGGATTATTTTACATGGATTTTTCTTTTATTCACACTTAAGGAGGGGGGAAAGCACACTTTTACACATACAACTTAAGTAACTGAAAGTTATGGTAGAACCTTTAAGTAACATGAACTTAAAACTATTGTTTTCCCCACCCCTCTTAGAACACCCACTTGCTACTTCTGGACTTTCATCCAAACACAATTACTTACTACATAAATAAATCTCTGCTCATCTAACACTGCTCAACAAAATCCGAAAACCTATTTCCAACCAGCAAATGAATGAACATTTCCAAAAGAGAAACTAAACATTAATTTGACTTTTAGACGGTAACAGTAGCATTTCACATCCTTAACTGCCAACAAAAACCATGAGAGGAAATCCCCAATCGCCCCCCGAGAAACCTGAAAGAATTTCTGTCCTTTAACAAAAACATTCTTGTCTTTCAAAATCCTCTCACACACAATGTGGAATGTTTCTCATGTACAGCCTAGTACTGAACACTTTATTTGCAACAGTTTAACAGTCATTAACTGAGCAACACCTGAAACCTTTAAATGCCACAATTTTATATCTATTGAAATGACAGTGAATGCAACAGTTGTTTTACTTGTAAGCACATGACAAAGTGATGTACATCACAGATTTGCTGGTTCTCCTCATGTTCACCCATGTCCAGGGTCATCATTCACCTGGATCTGAATGCACTTATTCCAAGAAAGTGGAATGTAATGAGGAAATATTAATGCATAAAACAAGGAAAGGCAAAAGAGTGATGTTCCCTCTTTAGCTTTGTAGCTGTAAAATATTTTATATTCCAATATGATATACATTCCAAGTTACCTGAGTTTACACTTCAAGAGAAGTACCTGAAGCTAGGCCATAGGGTGGGCACTGTGCAACTGCTGTGGCCATTTTTTTTTTTTGCATTGTGTGTATTACAGAAGTTAGAAACAAACACCTGGATCAATTGTAAACATAATCCTGAAGTACAGTATTTTCCATAGGACACAACACAGCAAGACATTTTCTATTCAGACAGGCAACATTTTTTTATATATAGAGAGAGCTTATTTATACTGTAGAATTTGAAACAGAACACAGGACACAGTACTAATCTGGTCAAACGTACTATGAAATGCATAGTCTCCACTTAAAACGCTTAATGATATATGGATTCTGCAGGCATTACTGCTTTCTCACAAAAAAATGCTGAATATGGATTCTGTCCCTGCCAAGAACAGTGTTGAGATTTGTTTTTGAATGCTGCTAAATATCCGTGGTGTTCTGAAAGGTTGTCACCTCATGCAGATGTATCTGAACTACGATCTCCTCACTCCTTGTCTCGGGGCAGAGGCCTGCTCCACCTTGCTCTAGATTAACACGTAGCTCTGAGGAGAGGAATGGTCTTCAGTCTGAATTTCTTGCAAAAGCGGCTGCTGCTGCTGGGACGGTTGCTGTACTGGGATCTCTGGGGAGTCCATTGTGCTGGTGTCATCTGACAGAGATGAGAAAGAGACCCGAGAGGAAAGCTGCTCAACAGTCAGGGTGCTCAAACCTGTGCTTTGACCAGAGTTTGGAGAGTTCTTCAGCGTCAGGTCTGAAGCGGGAAGGAGGGGGCCCAGAAGTTTTACAGGACAGAAAGCTGATCCGGTTGGGATGAAATTAACCTTGTTTTTGTCAGGACATGAAAAGAGAGGGGCTGAGACAGGCTGACGAGACCTACAATGAGAGAAAAGATTATATACCTGGCCAGCTGGAAATCATGACCTTTGTGGTTCTACACATTGCTAAAATGTGAATGACAAGGAATGGGATTAATTGGACAGAGGGGCAAACATCTTCCATATTAGTAGTCAGCTAACTGATCCACAGCATTAAAAATAGTACCATCACAAAAAATGACTTGGTAATTACTGGACAAACATGCAACTTCCAACACGAAAAATCTGCAGTACATATGCACATGAAAAAATGTCGCGGTTAATTTAGAATGGCTCAAATTCTTCTTTGGTAAGCAATGCAGCAACAATGCATTTAGTCATTTTAGATGCCTTTGAGGAACTCCATAAAATAGGCCTCTCCCTTCCCATATTCCATAATTTGTCTGGAGGCTTTCTTCACAACCCAACATTGCTCCCTTCACCACCCAGCAGGCAATGAATGCTGTTAGGGGAAGAAACATCCCCTCCTTAATTCTTTCATCCGCAGGAGTTTAGCATGCAACCTTGACAGCATATGCTGTGCTCAAATACTGCAGGGTCTAGGGGAAAAAGATATGATGTCCAACAGTTTAACTTCCAATTCCTTGCTCAGCAAAAATATTGAGCAAAGTCTATGCCATAAGCAACCACCATCTACAAACACTTTATGTATGTTTCATTCCATTTCATATGTTTGATACACATCAAAATGCAACCTATGTTTGAAACTGATAATTATGACAAGGAGAGTTTTTGTTTAAGCCATGAAAATTTAAAATGTTAAAAAAAATACATGGAAAGAGGTTTATATAAATGCTTAGGAAATTAATGTACCTTATCTTTCCTGCTTGAATTTTTGTTGCCCTTTATAAATGCACAAAAAGAGGTAAAAGACTCCATTTTCTCTTCACGCCAATGTAAACACTTTAACTTCTCTTCTGCACAAACTATAAGAATAGTTTGCTCCTGAAAAACCCATCAGCTGGAATAGTTTATTCATCTGCAGTTGAATATGCTCAGTAAACAGGTTTACTGCTTTGCAGATACCAGCTGATATAAAAGGCATTACTTACGACATTTCCTCAAAGACCTTCACTCGCTCACATCCCTCTGGGGGCTCTCGTTTGAACATGTAGCTGTTGTTTGGTTTGGGAGATGAGGCATACTTGGGCAACGGTGAGCTACTCCCACTGTCTGAAAATTTAAAGCAGTTATATTACTAGAGATTGAGAGTGCTTTTTAATTAAATTCGATTTCCAAACAAGATGCCTTTTTTCACAATTTAGCTACTATGCTGGTTGGCTTCTACCACAACGCTTCCTTTATTGCAGGCTATTTCTAACACCCTTGTATAGTACATTTCTTCTGAATAATGGCTTCGGTGCAGCAGCAATCTATCGTATAACAACACGTAACAGGAGGATATTTTTATCCAGAACACTGCAACCAGAACAAAGCAGAGCGGTGATCCTGGAAACAAATACATTCTTTATTACATAGTACAAAAACCATAAATGAACAAGGTAATATGCATAATACATGCAGAAGAATTATGAGTGGTAATGATAGAACGCCTTCTCACTGTATAAACAGTGTTAGTAAAAATGTGTATACAGATTGTGTCTCATTTTAAAACATAATTCTTCACTGGAATATTGACCTCATTAGTCTCATGAACAGCTCAGAAGTTGCAACAAACAGAACACATCTGTAACACAGGTACTGCTACCTCATCACTACAATGTCTTATGTTACTTGCTTCACAATTGTGAAGTTGCTTTAGTATCCAGAATAGAACTTCTACAGTTTAATTCTCTCATCACTACTGGCTATATGATACAGGCATTCTTTGTAATTCCAGCTGTCTGCATGTACTTTAACCAGACACACTTAGAATTAAAGGTGTGAAGATCTAAGACAAAAGGCAACGGGCAGATTTATTTGTACTTTTCAGAAAGCAGGAGAAAAGGCTCAAGTCTGGTAATGACAGAAGCAAAAAAGTTTGAAATATTAAGACTATGAAAGGGTTCACTTTAAACAGCCATGCCGACAACATAAGAGTAAAAGCATTAAGGAAATAAAGTAGGTACAGAAATAGTTATCCACAGAAAATTAGCTTTCTGCAGTGGCTTCTACTTTTTTAAAGAGCAATAATACTACCCTCCCAGAGTCATATTATTGGTTCCCTATTCCATGCTTAGGATTACAATTAAAAAATGAAATAGTAAAATTAAAGAGGACCCACCAAGTTACACCCTAGTTGGAGAGAAATAGCTGCTCTTGCTTTAGCTCTTTTGGAGTCTTTCCACTAATGCAGGTTACCTTATTTTTAGCTCAAGTTTATATTTTATTACCTTTGTTTACTTTGCTGTTGTGCATGTGTGTTGCCTTTTCAGCTACGAAGCTTCAAGCACTATGACCTAATTTCACCAGTGTGAACAGATTTGTCTTTAACAGCTTGCAAAGAGTAACTAGACAAACTTTTATATTACCATGACTCAAATACAAAGGCTAATCGTTAGATGTTTTGAAACATTTCTGCTTCCTCTTACAAGAAACAAATCAAGTCAAATGTCACACTTCCCTTTGAAGATTTATTATGAAAGATATGAGAAAAAAAAAAAAAGTTGAAGTGAACCTCAGTAGCATATTGATTATTCAGCTCTTTCCTGCTGTAGAGTGAACATAGAACTTCTATTTACAGAATTTTTGGTGTTAACTACAAAGGCAGAAAATGCTTAGAGACGATACAGATATTTGCCAAGCTGGGAGCGTGATGGTCCTGTTGGCATCTTTCCACTGTTGGCCCACACCGCTCATTCCAAACACAGAAATCATTAACAGAACTCAGACAGTTTGTTTCCTCCTTCTAATATTTAAAACTGAAGATCCAAGTTTCTATTTAAAAAATTAGAGACATAAAATGTACTGCTGTTCATTCCACAAAATAGTGGAAAATCATGGCAGTACATCCAAGGGAAGAATCAAACAGAATTCAAAGTTAAGTCAGTTCTTGGAAGACGTAGAATCTTGCCTACTAGCCAGTTCAGCTTTCAATCAAGTTTTTGGTTTAGTTAGCCCTGTCTGGCTGAAACTTTCTATGTAAGACAGCTGCTAAACAACTCTCTCTCCTTACCCTCCCTGCTTTTAAAGCTTACGAAGTTGTTAAGGTTTTCATTTTGACCAAATGCACAACACACACTGTTTGAGGAACGTGCGTGGTTGTGATGAGACTCGCACGTACAAGCCGGGTGTTGGGCCAGAGCAGAAGGGACCGGAACACAGGCCAAGAGTTACAGTGGCAAGAGGTGGAATTCACAGCTTACGCCGCTCTCCACTTGTGCATCCCATAAGCTCCGCAGTGCTGGAGTGTCCCGTCGTTAATCCCCGGCGACACCGCAAATCCATGTTGGCTCTCCGAGTTCTGGGAGGCCCCAAGGCCCAGCCCTCAGGTCTCACCAGCAGGGGGCGCCCTTCGGCGAGTCCCGGCCCACCCATCCCATTTCACCCCATCCCATCCCGCCCACAGTGGCTGATCATGGAACCTTCGAACGGAGTTTCGCTGCCACAAACACACAGCAGACAATATGGTCCCTTATCACATGGAATTTCTGAACGTGTATTTAAAACAGACACATTCTGTTATCCAGAAAACTTGTTAGGATTGTCATTAAAATACTAAAAATACTATTTTAACCTTAATACCAGAAATTACAGCTTGCACACATTAGAAGAACAGAAGAGGCTAACTAAAAAAGAATCTGTGAAACAGTTTTTGGAGTGACAATACTTAAAGGAAACAAGAAACTTTGCCAGCGAGCCTTGGGATTTGTTTTGATAGGTTCAAAAATACCTAATAAGACTATCTAAGGACTTCACTAAAAACTCTGCCTTAAAAAACTATGAATCAGATGCCCAGAATTTAACAAGTATCTTCAGTTCATCTTCATGAACATGTTACTTGTAAGAATCTACTAGCAACAGTGGGACTACTAAATGCTATGTAAAGGCACCTAAATCAAAATCCCTGAAAAATGAGGTGTACAATCTATATTTGTACAAAAAAATCCCTCAAAATTTCACCTGCTTATACCTTCAGATGCCTTTGAATTTCACCTCTGTCACAGCTGCTGAGGATGCTGTGGAGGGCTCTGAATTACAGTTTCATGGACCAGAGTATCACAAAACAGATCTAGTGAAACCAGTACTTTTAATACAAAATCATAAAGCCAGGTGCCATGAAAATACCTTCTTTCCCAACCCCTCCTTGTCTGCTCTAATCAATACTGTGTAGTATCACTGTTTTATTCAGAGCTATATTGTGGGCCTTTTCAGAAAACTAGCTTTCACTTGCTTTTGAAAAATTCAATTATTTAGCAGCTTCTTGCAGAAAGGTAAACCCAACAGCTGATAGAGTCCAAAGGGCAGCTGTGGGGGCCTCAGGCACAAAACGTAAAAGATGCTTTAGGAACGTAGAGCAGTGCTGTGTCTACAGAGAGCACTGTCTCCTCTCACTGCTTATGTCTCTCAGTCAAACTAACCTTCCTTTCCTATCCAGCAACACACTCCAGAACCATTAATAATTCTGGTAATTCTATTTTTTAATGGTAAAGCCAAGTTACTCCCATCAAGAGGAAAATTAAACCTTGAGAAAAGTAACAAGAAAACATCATCAAAACATCTACATTTGGTTACACAACGCATTTTTCCAAACTTAGCAGGCATCACAAAAAACTCACGATGGTTTTATTCTAGCATCACAAAAGCCTTTAAAATTAAAGTGTGAAAACCTTCCTAAGTTTTTGGTGTATAAAGCAGTTAACATCCACAACAAATGTAATAAACTCTGTCTCAAAACTTGCAATTCTCTTGTAATTTCTACCTATATCCCTCATTTACCTCTAATTTAATGATTTTGAAGTAACATTCTTATTCAGAATAACTGGCCTGTAGTAACTGGATGATACAAGAGTAAAAAGCACCGTTCTATACATTTATAACCTCTGAACAAATTACTTTCTCTTGGAAAACTGCTACATATTTTCCTAGTTTTTACCTTGCCCTTAAAAAATTAAGTTGTGATAAGCAGTTCTATTATCTTTCATATGTACAGTATTACATACCTTACTTAAACTAATTTTAAAATGCCATTATGATGACTTTAAAAACTGGCTGTTTATCATCATCACCTACATGCTACTACTAGGAGAAGACTTTTGATACAAGCCTAGCATTAAAGCCAGTCTTAAAACCAAAATCCACAAATAAGTATCTACTCATAAATTTCACTCCAGTTAGCTGTTCATAAAATCCAAGGCAGGAGATAAAAAGCCTTGGAAAGCATTAAAAAGGCTAGATGCACTATTTCAAACTGTCTTCACTCACTACTGCCAATAAGTGTACCACTGAAAAGTCCCATTACTGTGGTAAGAGAGCACTAACTGCAAAAGGAATTATTCATTTCCTTGCTTTTTAACTTATATTTGTTATCAGGACATATATGAACCAATTTACCTGTCAAGATGGTTTTTTGTGTGCTAATACTTTAGTGGATGTTTCTATAGTGATTCAGTCTTGACAACACATTAAAATTCACATGCATAGTATAGGAGAAGTATAGTGGGGGCAAGCTAATTATCACTGTTAGTTTGGAGCATGGCCAACAATCATGTTGAGCTAAGACTTTTACTTTAATGTCGTTAACTTACATACTAGCACACACCTACCCCCAGTTCAGGATTTGGGCAGATAGATTTGTTTTCCACTATTTCCTTTAAAATCCAAGATGGGAAAAAAATACTTTTCAGAAATCAAGAAAAGCTAGTGTTTCTCCTGCTGACTTCCCTAATCCTATTCCCAAATTACTTTAAGAATTAATAAACAGATAGCATTTCCAAACAAAAGCTTAACCTTACTTATTATAGCCTGAAAATACTGCTGTATTTAGCTCATTGGTAAATATATGCTAAATCTTAAAAGTTTTCATTTCCTCTGCGTAACTTAATTCTCTTAGCTTGCAAGATTTACCCAAATCCTACATCTTCCATACTGAAGTACATGTTTCAGCTAGCCGACCAGCAGCACACCGATTATGTTATTAGCAAACACGTGCCAAAAAAAAAAGTGATCTTTTTTACACTGGTGCCTATATTCTCATACTCCACAGTCCCATCAGTAACTCTTAATTACTGAAACTCCAGTTGTACTCCCACTATAAAACCAACCAACATTTTATAGACTTGGAAAAAATGCAGGATATTCATAAACATAAGTTATTCAGAATTTTTGAGCTGTTATGCAGCATTCACAGGGAAGTAATTGCTCTCCATCACGTTGGTCAAACAGGTATCTGAGCTTCTCACAAATAGGTTCAAGTGGAATGTACGAGTTCAGAAGCAGAGTAGTTTTAAAAGCAGTCCAAAACTTCATCACCATTTTGAACAACAAGCAACTCACCTACCATAAATATACAGTCTACCACAAACCTTCCTGAAACCCTTCTTAAATGTGAACATGTTACAGTCTGTATTCTTCACATTAGAATCTTCATGAATAGCTAACTGTTTGCTGTGCTCCTCTGACGTATTTATGGAAGATGTTTGTGAAGTTTCACAAACAAGAGGGAAAAAGGTATGTAAACAAACAAAATCAATTTTCAGATAAATCCTCAATCCCTCCACAACCATCAAACAAAAACAAAAACTGATGTAATGAGTAAAATGAAGGTAGTTGTAAAAGCAGGACATCACATGCCTCCCATAGGTAAAGGCAGGCCATTCTACTCTCACCTTTATCACGGTCATAGAGTAAATCTTCTGTTGAACAGGGACTCCCATCCTGAGACTCAGGAGGGCAAAAGGGAGAGACACATGGTGAGTGGCTGCTGCAGCTGCTGCTGCGCTCCTGGACAGATGGAGTCTGAGTGTCAATGCTTCGGGTACTACTACTACGATAGTGAGCAGGTAATGGGGCCCTCCGACCGTCAGGGATATCCAAAGGCTGCAAGAGAAACAAGCAATTCATGTTACAGACAGAAGGCCAAACTCACAAGCAATGTCAGCCTGAAGCACTTGTAAGTGAAGGCCTTAAGAAGAGCGAACAAGGCATTTTTCAAAAAACAGGAAGATCTCACACAAGAAAATAATGCAGTGTACAATGGACACAACGTACCTTAATTACGCTGAGTACTGGGGCACAGTGCACACACTCCAAGAAAAGTTAACATCCACACTTCAACACATGCTAGTATTATGTTTTTATGGTTTTTACGACAGTTTAAAAAAGCAAACCTCCCTCTCTAATTATACTTAGTACTACAATTTTCAATAAAGGTCACTGTTACTAGAAAAGAAAAACAAGTACTCAGAGAGATCACATTTGGATAAAAGGGAAAGTAGAAAATGTCAAATACAACAGCATACTATTGCCGTAACAACCAACCAAATTACAAATATAAAAGGAAACCATCCAAGTTTTGCTAATAAGTTGTAATTCTCCAGCACACCCATACACTCCATCTTTCTACAGATGATGCACACACAAGCTTCGAACAAGGCTCACAAGATTTGTCTTGAACTAAAGCTAGCAAGCTCTGCCTGCCCGTGTCAGCCTAGCTGGCACTGGCGAGAGTGATCCTGCATCCCATTCTGCAACATACTGCATAGACATGTTTACAGCAGTATACTGGCATGCTCTACTTACTTGTCCTTCCCAGTGGAAAATTAGGTTTTTTAATAAAGACAGTACTGCTTTAAATGTAAGAAATCAAATGGGAATTAGTCTTGCTTAGAAGCGAAGGGGAAAAAATGCCTGCAAGATTTAAACAATTTTTATTCTCACTTCAGTGAGAACTGTGTCCAAACCATAGAAAATAGCTTAAAACGTTCTCGCTACAAAAAATTAATGTCTTTTTCCTTCTCACTTCAAGTGAACATTTTTAATTTATTGCCTCTCTTCCCCATATATTCCAAAACTGTAACAGCTTGTTCCAGAGCCTAAAGTTCAAACCAACACTTTTGCTAGCAACGAGGACGTGACACCTATTGGCTGAGTATCACATTCTCCTCTTTTCAGCAACAGCCTATCCAGAAAACCACCACATATTACACGAACAGGCAGACATAGCAGAGCAGGAAAATCATTTTCTTACGAGCCTTCCAGTTAATACCATTGCATATTTCAAATAAGGGCAAAGCAACACGCTATATAAAGAGAACATTCCAGTTGCTCCATCAAATGCTGTAAGGTTTGGGCACAGCTGTGTGGTCTGTTCCACCAGCTCGGCTCACATTGTGTATGCGTTACAACACGATGGTGTGTTCTATTCCCATCACCCCAACAGGCCCTGACTCACTCAATGCACAACACAGACCTGCAGCACCGTAGCATGTGTTACACAGACAGAAGAGAGAGAAAACAAGACTGAAGCTGCAGAAAGAAAACAGTCTCATAATTATCGCAACCAAACCAACAAAGAAAAAAACACACCAAAAAAACCCCCAAAAACCCAACCAACCAAAACAAACAAAAAACTAAAAAAAACTGTCACGTGAAAAAACATTTTTATTTCTCTCTCTGCCACAAAATTCTGGTGAGACGTCAGGGAATCAACTGGACCACACTCTGTCTTTTAGAGTATCTCTTCTGGATGCCCAGCTTATGCAGGGTCTGATTTGTAAAAGTCCTCTGCATTAACAGATGCAGACGTAGACTGCAGGAGCTGCACACTAAACTCCTAAAATGGAATGCAACATCCTGAGTTACCTGAAGAACCCCACTATAGAACCCAAATAGACTTATGTTTCCACAACCATAAAGTGTAAGTAACACTGTATTGCTTCTCACATAAACGTGATGTAAAATGACCAAAATTTCAGACACGCTCCTATTATAAAGAAGCTCAGGAAGAAATTCCGATTAATGACTTCAATAGCGTAACAGTAAGCAAGAGGACACAAATCTAAGGAGGAGAAAAGAAAAACACCAAACAGCTGCTCATTAAGGGCATACACTATGGTCTACAAGGGGAAAAAACCAGTGATCACATAATTAAAGACTTCAGGATAACACAGATGTTCTTCCACACCTGGATCTACAATGTAGTCTCAGGTAGTCAGGAAGTATATCCCAAATCACATATTTCAATCTCCCCTGAATTAAAGCCTGAAGTACAAAAATAATCTATATTTTTTGACATGTATCTAAATATACACACAAGGAAAAAAAGCTAAATATTTATCATTCTTTCCAAGTGCAATAAATCTTAAGGCATAAAAAATGCCAGTTAGTATCTAAGATTACTGTGTTTTTCTATTTATCTTTCCCTTAATGCTCACAAGTGCAAAAATCACCATGAAAATATCAACTTAAAGTATTTTGCTTGTTAAAAGCTTTACATATCAAACCTGATCAACATAAAAAAACACTTTCAAAGCTACTTTCAATGAGTCATGCCCAAACTATTTTAAAACCGAAGTTCTCACAACCTTACAACATAAGAAATAGGGCAACTAATTTGGTACAGCTGCTATTAGTTTCCATAATGCTCAATGCATGGAAAACAACTAGAAATTACTGTATTCTATATGCTATTTCTTGAGGGTTTTTTTGCAAGAATGTCCAGTCATGTATTAACCTTATGCCAAATGCATTCTGACAGGACACCAGTCCATCCCTATGAGATGTGTGTTCTTGGACACAGTTACATGCTGCTCTCATCTCCCTGAAAGGTATGAAAATGCTCCATTGGACAGCAAGCATGCATTTCTCGATACTGTTAATGTTCACCAATTTGTTTCCAGTACTGACCTTTTTGCTGGGAAAAACCCCAAAAACTCGGGAGAATCAGGAATGCTACCAGTCTATAATAATATTACCAACAGGAGTCTTCTCACAAGCTGTATATCTATTTGGGAGGCAACTTCTAAAGAGCAAAGCATTCGGTGCTATTGATTTAAAAACTTTCCTCTAGACTGGAACACAAAGGCCAACACAGGAAAGTCCTTCTCCCTGCTGGCATCACTGAAGCCATCAATGCATTAGATAAGGTGCAAGTGCAAAATCCATAATGTATCCTAGGAAGGAACACTTGGGAAAAAAAAGAGATTTCAGATGACGGCTATGAATATTTAAGTAAGGATCCTCTGCATCTGTACAAAATAAAAGAAGTCCTTTTATTACAGGATTAAGTTTCCAGATAGGTACATAAAACCACCTTGCCATCTCCTTCCAGAAGCATTAGAAATCAAACAAGGAACACGGTAATCAGTTTACTTACATTGTGTGAATAGTCCAACGCAATTCTTTTACTTCTAATTACTTCTGTATCCTCGATAGTTCCGGTAGAATGTTTTTCCTAACAGGAGGCCTATGAAAGTGTCTGTGTTGTGCTACAGGGCACTTTTCGTGATTTTCACTATTGTATTCCGTAAGAGGAATCCCCTAACCCCTACAAAAAGTCCATCATCTAATTGTACCTCAGTCTCCAAAGTTTGTGTTGTGGAGTCACAATGGCACAAAGAACAAAAGCCTGCAACAACTTCACAAAAAGCTGATTCCGTCTTACAAGTTATGGTGAGAACAGAGACACGCCATCACACCCTGCCAGAGTTAATCAGCAAGTTATAAAAAAGGAAGGAAAATCTATCCAAGAATTTTGAATGAATACATTAGAATATAAATTAAAAGTTTATTAAATTTGAGGAGAAAGAGGTGATTAAGAAGTGACTCAATAGGGACAACTTAGTTTTATGAAAGCAAAAATAAAACACCTTCAGCTAACTAAGCAAGAATAATTATGTGAAAAAAATACATCTATGGCTGAACTGCAAAGAATGAAATTTTTTTAATATTTTGACCACTATGCAATCCTTCTAAACTTTATAGTTAATTGGATTTTTAAAAGGTAATGACACAAAGATGTTATTACTCATCAATTATCTTTATGAAACACAAAAATAGCAGGACAATACAATAGTGGAGTGGGTTTTTTTTACTTTCATAACTACAATTTTAATTATCATTAAGATGATACAACAAAATTTAAAAAAAAAATGAAGGTTTCAAAGAACTAACAGAACTAAGTCAGCATGAGTAAAGACAGAAGACATATTCCAAAGCAACAAACTATCTTTGGCTGTGCTTTTAAAATAGTTCCTAAAAATACAAAATGTTACAGCAAGAAAGACTGGCAGAAAACTGAAAGAAAAACAGGTTCACTAGCAGTGAAACCAGTGAAGTTTGGTTTCCTATGGTTTATCTTTTGTTCAGCAATTCCTGACCTTTAACCCAGCTGCCCCAACTCCCCCAGGCTAAAACACAGCTAAATTGTTGCATTAGGAGAAAGTTCACCAGCAGTAAGATTGAGTAAATTATGATCTTGTTATGATCTTCCATAAGCAAACTGAGATCTAGTAATCTCAAAGTCAGTGCTAGAGTGCCACTATAAGTCCCACAAGACCAGACTTCACAGAAATTCACAGTTACGTGGCAGGAAACAACCCTCTGCCCACAAAGATGGACTTGACTTCAAGGGCGAAGTCTGATTTATGACTTTCTTTGGTGTCTGCAGCTCTTGCCAGCCGAATGTTTGGAGGAAGGGTTCACTATTGCCTTTGCTGCGTAAACCTGTGGCCCAAATCCAACAATGCACTTAAGTATGTGCTTAACTGTTCTGCTAGATCAGAGTCAGTACATGCAGTAACACAGGAGAGCTCTGCATCCCGAGCAATAAGCTGTTAAAACCCAAGGACAACATTCACAAAGATGATTTGTCTGACAGAGAAATGAAATATCCTCCACCTATAGGAGATTACAACCCTAGCCATAGTAACATCAATGGTAGCACTACAGCACACCTTTCTGCACTCTTTGGAGATGCTGCAACAAGGTTTATTGATCTGGGCTTTCAGTTTGCACATTTAATTTTTTTTTCCTTATTCCCCTCTTACAATACACACCTCTTCTAAAGGGATAGCACAACCTCAGGAAAGAAAACTCACCATATAACTACCACTACTACAGTATTTCATTCTTAAGACTGCTTTGTCCACACAACTAGGTGTCTGGAGAAGCCAAGATTACTCCAAAACTTTTGAAGTTTACTACTGCTATGAAGAACTGCAAATATAAGGTTTCAGAACCTTAAACCTCTGATTAAAGTTTTATAGCTTGACCCATACTCTGAGTTGTTATTACATGACCATTCATGAGGAAAGCACCTACACCTTGGAGAAGATTAGAAAAAACAGTGGAGTAGTTTATTCCGCAGCAGAAAATCTTCACTGGCTCTTTAGGAAACAGTGGCTATAAACCAAGTATTCCACATTTTAAGCGTCATCCAAGCACTAAACTCCTCAATGACAAGTCCAATGCTCCAAAGCAAAGCTGCCCCATTTGTCAATATTTCCCATACAGAGATCTCCCATGACAGATCACAGAGGTTTAATGGAAGTAGAATGGTCCACATTTAGTTTACGGGAAAAAAGCATTAAAACCATGAAGGAGAGCACAGCACTGGAAACTTACATTTTGCTCAAGAAAAAGATGGCAAAATGAAGCAAATGTAACAATCTCCTGATCTCTAATTACTTATTACTGCAGCCTGAAGTGTCTAAATGTTCAAATACTTGTATTTCTCACAAAAACTTTCATGCTCTCTACAGAAAGGGCATTCCAAGCAAAGTAGGTTTGGCCAGAAGCCCTTTAAAAATAAAAAAGAAAAACCAGAAAAACCCCACCATGATAAAACACTGAAACAAAGTTTTCAAACAAACAGTTCTTTGAAGAAAATTATTTGTAATTTCGGCCACAAGGAAGGCTCCTCAAGAGGAGGTTTTTCCTGTGTTTATAGATTACAAAGAGATAACAACCATAAACATTTTACTATATGCTTACCTTGGATACTTCTTCTTTTCCACTGTTCTCCTTAATGAATACTTTTTCCAGTTCAGGGCTTATTCCTTCTACATTACACGGCACACGTGAAGCAGTTGATTTTGGCACTGAAATGTTTGACAGTGGCATCGGGACTGATCTAGAAATACAAGCCTAGAAAATAGACAGCAGGATGATTTAAAGGTGGAAAACAGAATAAAGGCAGAAGACTGAGACCAAAACTACTACTACCATTACTAAGTAAGAAACTGTGTATTAATTTTGCCATCTAGAAGATCATCTTTACTTGGTGAATTTAAATAAAAGTGAATGTCTGCATAAATCAAAAGCCAATAAAATCACCTCTACTTAACTCAAAGAAGAGTTGTATAATCAAAGCACTCTATTACTTCGCTTGGTAGTAAGTAGACAGGTGCATGTACTTTCCAGAGGCACAGACTATGGCTTACACCACAGGGGGATGGGGAGTGCGTGGGGCCCTGATGCTAATGTTTTAACTGGGATCCAAAAGGCATTTCATAACATTCCTAAAGCTTAACGACTCAACTGAAATATTCACTTATGCACTTTTACTCTCTTTTGGTTGGCTTTCGAGAACAAAAAATAGAACATTCATTCTAAACCTTTAATTTCATTAGCTTATAGCTTTGCAGAGCTTTATGTCAAAGGCCTTAAGAGAAATCATCTTGAGTTTAAGAAACAAACATGTAAGTACAAATATGGTTTTCTGAAAAGCCTTTTGAGTGGAGCTCTGTTACCAACAGGAAACATTCACAAGAGTGCACACACATCTTGCACAGTCAGCCTTAAAAGCTTCACCTTGGCAACAGCTACACTGACAGCCATGAAGTGTTCACATGTCAATCAATGTGTTCTCCTCCTGCTCAAAGAATCACATGATGCTTAAGACAAAATGTAAACATTTTTTTCAATTCTTATCAAGTGAATCTTGTACAATGTGCAGCTCGCAAGGTGCAAGTCTGCAAGCATTCCCTGACTGCCAAAAAACACTGCCTGCAGAACGGCTTTATCAGAGAACACCTTCCTGAGAAATCAAAATGGCACATGAGCAATGACAAAGTGAACTCCAAGCACTAAGGAATGTTTCTTCACAGCATATGTCCTAGGTGGGTTTCAATCTGTGTCAAAGACTGTTTGCTATGTGATGATAATGGCACAGGTACTTGCAACAGCTTATTTTGAGATGTAAAGCAAAACCCTCTTCTATGCAAAATGTAGTAGGATCCTTTGTTATAAAGGCATAACAGTTTCAGGAAGGGCATCAAATTCCTATTGTCTTCATCGCATTAGGTTTTGACCACAAGATTTTACGCCCACAGAAGGAATGCAAGGAATCAGCCATCACAGCTCAACCAGCTGCTCTAACTAGCTGTTTTACACAACACCAGGTAGTTAAAAAGGTACTCAGGAAATGCCAGGAATGAACAACATTTCAGATGTTCAAAGAGTGGCCTGTTAGTAACAGGGAGTCCAAGTCAAGGATCTACTACTATAGGTGAAATTTAATCAGGACTCAAATATCTGCACTCCCAAATAAGCCATGGTTAAATGCTTCCTACAAGTGGCTTAAGGTTTATGAAGACATTGACTGAACCTCACCTGAGCTTTAGAACTGTAACTGGGTTACCATTTTGCTGACAGGTTGTAATGACAAGATCATGACTGCTTTGGGCATCCTCCATTGCACCCTGCTTTCATACTTTCTCTTTATTTTTTAACTAGCCCAGATGGAATTAGGCTGCAAAACTGATAAGCAAATACCTTCCAGAGGAGCTCTGAAAGTTTACCACAAAAAATTAGTCTTGGAAGCAAGTACGTATCCCTGGAAGCACAGCCTTACCTGGCCATGCCCACAACTTTTAGAGCATCACAATATATTTCAGCTGCTATCCTAGTGCAACCCTTCTTTTATTGTACGACGACCATCAGATAAATTCCAGTGAAGGTACAGCAGTATCAGACTGTCAAGCTTTTCAGTGCACCACACAAGAGAACAAGCACAAGACAGATGGGAAGGCTCAGCAGGCTATTCAGCCAACCTGATAAGGTAGGAGGCTGTTAATGTAAGGAACTACCCACTTACCTGAGTCTGACTGATTGCTATATGGTTGCCATGGAGAGGTGACTGACGTTCCTTCTCTTTGTTGTGACGACTGCTCTGCTTGCTGCGCTGAAGCTGCTGCCTCAGTTTGGCAATCTGCTGGAGAGAGATTCAGGTGAAGTGAGAATGAGTTATTGAATGGGTAACTGGTCAAATCTTCACATATAAAGTGACTCATAGACATTTTAATCCTCTTTGGAGGATTTTACAGGCATATGAGATTGCCTTCCCTTGAAGTATGAGCATTAAAGCTTCTTTCTGCTTACCAGATACTTACTCCAAAGTATCTGCCCTATTCACCAACCTGAATACGACAACAGGCTTAGTTTATTTACTGAGTTTCCTCATTCACACACAAGCACTGGAATATCTGATGCAAATAAAAGTTGTCAGAATGACAATTTGTAGCATTTTCTCACCTATAATTAGTTTAAACTGGGGACTTTGAAGCCTACAGTTTAATTTGTTTGATCTTAAACCAAAACAAAATTTTTTGGTGATAATTCATCATAAAAGTAAAGAGCCTTCACAAACAACCTGCAATCAAAATGCACTCCTCATCTTGGAGTACTTATTTAAAACATTTAATAGCATTTCCCTGCAGGCCAAATTATCACAGATTCCCTCAGGCAGATGGAATTATCTTTCCTGCTGTCTGCTGCAAAGATGTTTAATCAAAAGTTACATATTTTAAATGTCAAATGCAACTAAAGCCATTATCCATTTGACCTGCTCCTTAACAAGAAACCAAAGAATTCATTTGGGGATTCCTCTACTTATTTATTCCTCCTGGGAAACTTCTACATGAAAGAGAGTACTTACCTCTATAAACATTGTCTCAGAAGTTTAGACTATGTGCAAATTCACACAACAGGTAAGACACTTCCTTAAACCTGGATAATTTGTTCCCTTAGGCTCAAATCCCACTGTTCCTCACGCTCAGCACACTGGAATATAGGGCCATGCACAGCCCCATTTCATTTTTAACTCAGCTAGAGATACAATTTTTAAAAACCTGAAGGGCAAGTAAGCAGAATGAATGCACATGGAGTTCATGTATCAGCTGGAAACTAACTCTCTTTCTGAGTGACAAGTACATGCACTCCGTGGTTACTTTCAAGTAGTTAAATATATCACTGGTACTCTTGCAAAGCAACTCTCTGGCAGAGAATCACTTCACATCACTCTTCACAGTGTCAGAGATGACAGAGCTTAGTGAAGAGGTTTGGATGGAGCTTTGCTGCAGGCTGTGAACTTTTCTTTGTGCTGTTTCTGGTGGCACTCAAGGAAGAACAATCCACCTTTAAGGCTTCATATCAAGTCTTGCCACAGCTCATTACCCATATTTAGAGAACTGTTATCCAAAATGGCTGAATACTTTGATCTTTAAACAACAGACAAAAGGGCATGTGTGTTGAATACATCCAGAAAAAACAGGGCCCTAATACAACTGTATTACTTACACAGATGAGCTACATTTAGAGAACTGGGACACTAAACTCTAGATCAAAGGTGCTACTCAAGCACCATGTTGCAAGAAACTTTGGGGCCTAAAGAGATATTTCATCTCTAAAAAAAAAAAAATACATTTGTCTAGAACTTTCCCCTTTTCCCTGTAGGAGTAACAGCAATTAGGAAATCTAACTCCATAGATGAAAAAACAAGAAGGCAGCTACTCTGGTAAATATACACACATTACAGATATTTGTGTCTTACATTGGAATGTTGAAGAATGTGGAGAACTGGGAAATAACCTTCATCTTCCCCTTTAAAAACAGAGGAGAAAAATGATGCCCAGATCAGAAGACAGCTGTGGACAGAGATGGCTGGCTACAGGAATAATCAAAAAGCAAGGAGAGTGCCGTATATAAATCTTTCATTTCTACTGTGTCTCCTTGATGCTGAGCACTTCTTCCT
>VYZT01016703.1:0-14616 GCA_013400735.1 Pomatostomus ruficeps
AGCCGCCAGCGCCCCTGCGGCTGCGAGCGGAACTGCTCCGAGGGGAAAGGGCTCCACCGCTGAGAGCGCCTCTTGCTGCGCTCTGCTTTTGTTGGTGCTGCTGCCGGTGTTGTTTGTTCACCTTGTTATACATAGACATTCTAGTAAAGAACCGTTGCTCCTTTTCCCATATCTTTGCCTGAAAGCCCCATAATTTCAGAGTTACAATAATTTGGACAGAAGGGGGTCACATTTCTGTTCCAAGGGAGGTTCCTGCTTTCCTTGGCAGATGCCTGTCTTTCAAACCAGGAGAGAGAGAAAACTCCTTTGGGAGCAAGGCACCCCTCTGGGAGTGGGATAAAGCTCTAGGGCAAGAAAAGAGGAGCAGAATGAAAAGGAACCTAAGCAAAAAAACTTCATTTTTAAAAAAAAAATCAGCACTGCTACTCTCTGCTGGTTCAAAGGTACAAAGACTGGATACTACACTACCAGCTTTTCATTGTAGAACAAGATTAGGTAACAGCTGGCTAATTTAACAGAAGGTTGGTCAGTAAAGAATTTTATCAGATTGTTTGAAATGTGTGAATCCTTGGCTTTGGTTGTTTTTACCTAGCTCCATTCTCCCACCTTGCCAGTGCTGGTAACAGCAAGACCAGACATGACCACTAAGGTTGCTCTATCTCCCATGAAAATCCTCCTTAGCAATGTAATCCCCTCACTCTCCATGTAGGAAATATTTAGGAGGGAAGAGACCCAGTTTTATACCAACCCCACAGTAACTCTAGCACTATATGTAGTACTAGTGTCCAGCAAATAATAAACGAATGCAGTCAATCATTTAATAATATGTTGTTTGCTAACCACGTGGTTCATCTCACTCCACTGCTGTCTGTAAGGGTCTTCACTGTCACTGCATCCAAAGGGTAAGAGCTTTTTCTGCCATAACATTAAAAAAATGAATCAAACAGCACAGAAACCTACTGCAGCAAATGAGATGTTGTTAGGTAAGTGATGCCCTTCATCTCAGTCTAACTCAAGCCTAAACTTCCCTTGGTCTCAGTGGTAGTTTTGCCTGAGTATGGACAACAGCACTCATGGAGTGCAGGCAGTGGAGGAATGCATGATAAGTCAACATTGGCAGTGCGACCCGACTCTTGTCAAGAAATAAATAGATCTATAGTTTTTAAAGTTGTCTGAGAATGAAGACCAATAGATTCTGGCATCTGAAAACATGGGATAGTTCTGGGGGATGATTTTTTGAGGGGCGGTCATATTAGCATTTTATATCCCTTTCAAAATTTGGTCAAAGTTCTCAGCCATGGCTGCCACTGTAGTGAGGTCCATAGTTTCCTCCTTCCTTCTCATGTCCTTCCATCATCCTTGCACAGATGAGCTCTAAATCACATGTAATTTACTTCCATGAGCCTTTAAAAAAATCAGCTTGTTTATCACTGATTGTCATTTTCTAGTTTGGTGGCAAGACTACCACCAGTTACCATTTTTAAGAGGCATACAAGGGACATTTGTCTTAACATCTGTTTCTTAGCATTCTCTCTCCTCTCTGCTAAAACTGGGTCCTAATTCTGTGCTGTGCTGCTTTTGCAACAAATACAATAGATTCAATAGCAAGGTGAAAGATTTGCTTTTACTCTTTTAATGCTAAAGAAAAAGCTTGGAGTTTTGCATGGTTATTTACTATTCTTTTCAAATCTGGCTGATGAAATAGTCCTCAAAAAAAATTGGTGAGAAAAGGCAAGAGCCTCAAGTGGTGCAAGCCAACAGAGCTCACTTTCACCATTCAGACAACATTTATGCCACCCGAGAATGTGGAATAGCTACATTAACAGTAATTTGCTTTTATTACAAGTCCTGCTGTGTTTAGCCACTCTGGAAATAACCCAAAACCAAACAAATATACAAATCTCTTTTTTGCTTGATTCCTCCCCTTGTCCCCTTTGGAAGAGAACTGATTCTGACAGGCAAGAAGGATCTAGTCCATTACGGTGCTGTATGCTTTCCCACTTTTACAGTTTCTACATCATATTCCTAGATCTAATGCCTCAAATTCACCTCAGAGTGCCACAGAACTCCCATACCTGGCTAGAACCAAATGCACATGCTTACTCTTTTGTATTGCTCTCTTTCAGGACATGTATGGCACTCCCCAGGCAGGCCTGCTAGGCTGAGGGCCTGAAGGAGAGCCACACAAAGAACACACAGACGCAGCAGGAGAGAGAGCAGGAAGAGAGAGGGCAGAGCCCTCCGACTTTATTTATATGTTTTCACACATCACTGTGGATTGGAGGTAGAAATCACTACCTCCTATAATCTACTTGGTCAAAGTATTTGTCAATCATATTTCTCCATCCGGTATACCGGAATTCGTAAACACAGATACAATTTAAGAAAACATAGATAATAAAGAGAAAACAAGTTATAGCCATGAGAGAAAAAGTCTAACAAGAAAACACTGAACACTACAAAGTCAAAGCAACAGACATGGGCTGAAATTCCTGTTTCTCGGAGAGAGAGATCTCTTGGCAGGACAAATTTAAAGATACGTGCAGGCCACTAAACCCATGATCCAACAGCCTAATATCTCTTTCATCAAATGTTCGTGAAACTATAACTTTCTTTCAGATCTTGATTTTTTCTGAGAAAAGAAACCTGCCACACACATGTATACACACAGCTTGAAAAATCACAGAAATGGCAAAGTTAGTTTCTATTTCCCGTTACCCTTCCTACCTTAACTCCTTATACAAATACAGGCTTAGGGTAAGCACCTTCACCAGGTGCATCATTAGGATGAACAAATAGATGAATGAATACAAGGGGTAGATTCTAGAAAGATTTTTAAAAATTCAGAGCTGTTGTCGCTCATCTAGTTCTTTGACCACTTGAAAATGTCTTTTATGATTAAAACCTTCCCCCACACACACATATATGTCCTTGAAAATTGAACAAATCTTATTTTTATTGTGTTTTCTTCCAGATTTTACCACAGCAATCTGGGCACCTGCCCAAAATGTAAAAATGAAAATCTCATGCAGCACAGCAACAGCAACACAAAGAAGCAGCTAAAATATTTTCTCTGTGTGTCTGTCCTGAGTCCAGACTTTGGCATACCCCATGTCACACATCTGCTTCTTCCAAGCTGGTGCAGCAGAGGTGGTTGTGTTTGCGGAGGAAGTCGGAGCCGCTCGCACCAATGAGCGCTCACACAGCTGGCTTGGCCCCGGGAAGGGAACGCTCTCCCTTGGAAGAGGAACTGAAACCATGCCTAGGGAAGCCTGCTTTGCCTCTGACCAAACTAGCTGTCTTAAGGAAATGCCAGACCTTACTGCACCAGGGTCAAATGTAGAATTATGTGGCAGTTTGATAAGCTACAGTACACTAATTTATTGGCTATTTTAAAAAATGTAGAGGAAATTTTATTATGGATTACTTTGCTTTCCTGAAAACTTTTAATAATTAAAAACATCTGGAAGACATTTCAATATATCATAAACAAGAGGAAATCCAAAGCACGTGACTTCTAAGAAAATGATGCAAATACCCTTCTGTGCCAAAATTTACAGTAATCTGTTTTTCTTATTTTGCTCTGGGGGGTGGGGGGCAGAATGAACGGAGGACGAGTCAACAAGGAGAAAAGTACTAGTGTAAAGAAATATTAGGTACCACTATTTCATGAAACATACTATTTTTTATAAAACCCAAAATTGCTAAAATAAATTTGGCTTCTTGTTGCCACTCCCTCCCTCCCACCAATTTGTTTCCAGGGAATATAGCATTCTGGAGTGGATAAATGATGACATCAGTCCTGACAATATTAGAAGGCTATGAGTAAGAAAGAAGGAAAGAAATATGTTTTGGATGATTGCAGGTAAAGGAAACTACTGGTTTGATCTCATGAGTACTATGCTTCTTAATTAATATCACTAAATATCTACAACTTCTATGACAGTTCTTCAAGAAATAAAATAAAACAAAACACCAACACAGTTCAACATATTACTAAATATCTTAGTTTGAGTAATCTGTTATCTTATAAAACACAGTAGGATTTATGGGCTCTAAAAACAAACACAGCCAAAAGGCTTTACAAGAAACCTCCAGCACATTTACTAAAACCCCCAACAATTAATTACTAAAATCATAGAAAATGAAATAATGCACAAGAAAACTGGTGAAAATGTTTATAATCAAATCTAAAATTCATGAGAAACTTAAAACTAGTGTTGGGTTCATTGGAAAGACACAGGAAAACCAAGCGGAACTGTCTCAGAGTTCAAGGGGGTTTATATTTAGAATTTCAATTGAGTGCATGGGCAACTATCATCAAGTTTATACGGCCCCTAGTTGCAACTTCACCCAAAATTACTGTTTGAATCCGGAACGTTCATTCAGTCCTAGGGTTGGGTTTGTCCAGATCTGTTGCTCTTGAGAACAAAGTTGGTGTGATATGGAAAATATTTTCCTTTCACTTTGTAGAGCAGAATGTGAGAGAAATGGGTTTGATGCCTCCTCCCTGCAAACGAACAGGAGAGCGGCCGTGGCAAATCTGGGCTGAGAGCAATGAGCAGCCCACAGTCAGCCATGAACTGTGAGAGTGCTCGAGCTGTGCTGCGTGTGGTCCAGCAGCTCTCCTTCCCACAGGAGGCTGCAGAGCAGAATGGAGTGACGTGCACTGATGGCTTTCTGCTGGTTTTGCCACCTTTCTTCTGTGACAGCTCATGGCTGCTCAGTCAGAGGAGCACCAGAACATCCTTAACGGGGGAGGTCTTAACATGGGCCAGAGGGAGTGAAGTCACATCCCTGGTGTATGTGGAGAGGAGCTCCATGGCTGAATCCTAGAACTTGGGGTAAGCCCCCTCCCTGCTTATTGAAATCAGATTTTGTTATTAAATCCACTTTGTGGGAGACCACTGATATTTTACTGTCCCTTCATTTTCTAATCAGTTTTATGAGTAATAAAATAATTACAAAATCAGTCATTTAAATTTTACAGATTATTATCATGGGGCATCTAAACTAATCTTATATGTTAGAACAAATGTTACAAATCCTACCTTTCAGTGGTACTGTTTCAGGCTCTTTGCAGACTCAGGTATAACTTAATGCATTGGTGACACTCATATCACATTTTAGAAGTTTTTCCTCCAGTACTTACAACTTCCTTTAAAAAACAAAGTAAAAATATTTTTGAAAAATGTGATGAGAATTTTTTAAAAACAACAGCAATTCCTCCAGCCTAAAATAAGCACTAATTATGAAATTATAATATGTCAAATTTTAATAGAGAATGCAGCACTTGCTGGTGAACTATACTATATAATTTAGGGAAGAGTTGATGAACTATGTTCTCACAATTTCAAAGGCATTTATTTTTTTGAAATAACTTTAGGTTATGTACCTCATGAAATTAATGTGTTTTACTAGCACTACATACAAAGAAGGCCCAATTCTGATTGAGTACTCTGATTATTACTTTAATGCTGCCATTGCATCAATATAGGATAAATACTAAGGTCTTTCTATTTCCTTGTATTTTGAAAATAAAACATTTTGGAATGAGAAAAAAGATTATGCTCTTAAACACTACATGGTGTTTAACTAATTGCAGGGAAGGAATTGTGATAATGTTCTGAATTTTTTTCCCTTTAATGAGTATTTGTGGACCAAGTCACAGTTCTGGCAATATATTTAATAATTGCACTTATCAATGCTAACCAGCATTGATACTCTTTCTGCAGATGAGTAATGCGTAAATTATGCTTTGCATAATATCAAGTATGTTTGCATTTTTTATGAACAATTTTGATCTTAAAGGTTGCTTGCAAAGTAAAACATTTATTATTAGCGATGAAGATTGGCCATTTAATGACCTGATACTGTATCTGTTCTTTGTTTTTGAATGAACTGATAATTTTTAGGGAACCAGCCAACCTTTACCTCAACAAAAACTGTTCATGTAAATGTTGGCAAATAGTAAAATGGGATATGAATTTTCTTGAACCAAGCACAATTCTGACAAATGTTCAAAAACATTGTCTGGGCACTATTCAACCAGCTCTTGTACATGGTATTTTTAGTGTAATGGAAAAGACTCATTAACATTTTCCTATGAGAAATCTAAGTTTGTAAGGAAATTATATTTCCATGGCATTATCACAAATTGAATCCCTTTATCCAAAATAAATTAAACATTTGTTTCCTGGAGTACAATACTGGAATGAAAGAACAAGTCAAATGGCTTAATCAATAACTTTTTAATTTTAGGACTTGTCAGCTTTCCCTCTCTATTTCAGGTTTTTCCCTTCTAGCATCAATGATGACAGATTGAAGGGATATGTAAATGGGTGAAATGCCTCAAACTTGCAATACAGTTGGAAAATAGAATTTCTTTTGGGAATCTCACCTCTGCAGAAAACTGTAAAAAAGTTCCATGGTGTAATTGCAACAGGTGATACAATCCCCTGTCCTAATAGCATCTGTCAAGGACATCCTGGCACTGGCATTTTGTTCGTGCTGGCACAGAAACCATCACTGAGGAAAGGAGGTGAGAGCTGATGCTACAGTACCAGCAAGGCCTGCCACTTCCAACCCCCACCTCAGATCCCTCTGACAGGGCAAGGCTGGCCCTGGTGGGGTGTTTTACTGAAATGATTGACTATTTACGATGACAGCCACTGCCTTAGGGCAGCACTAACATGATTCTTCCCATAGAGAGTAATACTGTCTGGCGGGTACCAACAAGAGGGACCTGCAACATTTCATACTCCTCTGGCTGATTTTGGAAGAGGTCATTCCTGTCTGTGACCTCTCATTGACATCTGTGTGGTTCTGAGGCAGCAAGCATAGTTTTTGTACATGTTGCTCTTTCTAATGTGCACTTTTATTTCGGAGTGAAGTTGCAGTAGAAGACCGAACCTGAGCAAGAGCTTCCCTGAGCTGGATCTTGAGTGTCCAGACAATACAATGAATTGGTTGAGGTTTTGATCTGTATAAATAACAAGTGCATAAATGCGAAAACTCCATATGATTACAGAAAAAATAGCATGGCTGTTTCTAACACTGAAATGACAGATGATCTATGGGAAACACATTTAGAAATCGAGTGCTAAAAAAAACGATGCAATGCTGTGCAGTCAGAAGAAAATAGTTACTCTTCTCCCTTAATCACAGAAGAGCAACATTCCTACCCAGGGAGGCTGGACTAGAATTGAATCACCCCCTCTTGCGCCGTTTCCTGACAGATGATCAGTTCATTTTTAACTCTTCAGGAGCGCAGTCAGGTTATGGTACTGTGGTACTTTAACATCCTGTCTTCTGTTTATTTCTTTCACCCTGCTTTCTGTACTCCCACTGTGCTGTGTCTCATCTGCCCTCACCATACTGCCTCTTCATTTAATCACGCATCAGAAGTCTCCTTCTACCCTCCCATCTCACTACACTGAGTCTAATTTTCTCATTCACAGAGGAGGCTGTCCTCTCCTCCCTGCTTTAATTATGACTCTGCATTAAAAATAAAAATAATAAAAGCTCATTTTCCTGAAACATAAGTTATTGATGCTCTGGCCCTGGAGAAATATACACACTTTTATTTGAAGTAATTTTAAACATTTTGTTTTTACCAAAAATATGTATTTAAGTAAATGAGAACTGGGAATGTACCTTCTTTTTTGGCTGCCTGGCCCCCTTGGAGCTTTGCCTTGGGTGTGTAACTGAGAGACGGCCATTCATGCATGAAGAATAGAGGCTTAATTAATTGGACTGGAATTGTAAAATGGTGTACTTGATGTGGGTAAGGCACATTCGACACTTTCCCCCCATAAAGATTGTGACATTTTTGTGGAAGTGTTGAAGAGTGGGTCCAGGAGCCATCAGATGGGTGAGACTTCATTAAATAGGTACAGCAGGGAACCCCTAGTCCCATATCTCACACAGACTTTTCCCCACGCATTCATTTCATTAACTCTCAATCTGTATCTATGGTTCCAGAACAATTCTATTTAATTTTTTTTGTTACATGTTATATGTAATTTATAGTACATAATAAATAGTTTGTGATAGGTGGAGCCATGAATGGTTTGAAACAGGTTTTCCATGTCCAAATGAAGCGGACACAGAAATAATTTTTCATTTCTGCCAAAATTAAGATTCCATTTTTTTCTTTTCAGCCTTGAAAAATGTTGTTAAAAAAATCCCAAATAATCCAGGAAAGTTTATCAGGTTTCAATAAAATAGTGACTGCATTGTTAGCAACTGCTTATTTCAATTGTTCATGAAATGGCTCCTTTCTACAATATAAGCATTGCATACAAAATAAAAATATAGGGCTTCAAAATTCTGTTTAATGATATTTATTATAAAAATAAATTAAAAGGCATTTTGAGCCCTCTCTCATTTCCTCATAAAGTGCACTTTGCCTCTTTTTAAAATATACTAGTTCTGTGGTGGGGAAATCAGTCTCAGAAACCTCTCTTGTACTCTCCTACATTTTAGAATGGGAAGGAATAGGTTCTTAGAGGTAACTTCATCCACTAGGAATGAGAAATGACATTGTTTTGTGGTCAGCAAGTATTTTAGAGAACAATGGTAATTGATTTTTCTTTTAAAAATATGTCCTGTAAGGTCACTGCCTGTTTTCTTTTGGTTTTCCAAGACCTCTATCTTTCAAAGTTCAATGAAGAGCTCTGGCATATGTGGCAGTGCCTAAGTTTGCTCCATCTTGACATATTTTAAGATTGGAATACATGTTGTTGCTCTTGGAATGTGCGATCCACAGTCAGAGTGTGTTTTTTAATGACCTCTCATGCAAGATCAAATTGTAAACAACATGCTTATCACACCTATCTCCTTGAGGACAGTGGTCCTGGCAAAATTTTTTTTCTCTCTCATCCCAGATATTTCAGTGTGGAGATCTTAAGCATTGATATCCTTTCTCTTTGAAGCTACTGAGCTTTACAAAGCTGTTCCTTATGTTCAGAACAGTTTGAATTAGAAAACTAAAAGGACATATCATAAGCCATAAATGTTTAACAGCAGAGGAATTTTAGGTAGCATTCATCAAGGTCTCCTTCATTTTCTGTCAGTGATACTGTTATACACTAGTGGGACCAGAATTCTATCATTCCTTAAGAAGGTGAGGAGTACGTTTTTATTCCTGCATCACATCTGTAGATGTCATATTAGTTACTCAAACGCTCAGATGTGAATACTTGAGTACTTCCTGAAGCTAACTGTTGCGAGCTGTTTTGAAGCCTTGAATTGCTACCACCTAGATAAGTCGTAATAATTATGACATATAGTGGCACTTGTGGTCTAAAAGAAAGACTGGTTTGAACCCTGTAAAGGGGCTTTAAAAAAAATCATTTTCCCCTTCTCACAGTTATGTGGGACCAAGGATTTTACCCCCATTCTGTAAGGATCTGAAGCCCAAATGCTGCATGTGCTGAGCAACTTTGAAAATTTAGCTTATTATTGTAGCTAACCACCTAATGTATATATGGCCCCACCTTATATAAATTATGTAAACATCTTGGTTCTACAAGTTTGAGCTGGAATTTTGTAAGCTCTCTCATGTGACTTTCAGTTGCTGCTTGAGCTGGAAAAGTATTGTGATGCCTAGGCTTTCTTGTGGTAGTCTGGCATTTCATATTCAGGCCTGGGCAAAACTGGGATGAGCATACATTTGCAAAAAAATAAGAAAAAAGGAATGAAACCCAATTCCTCTGTAAATCTTATAAACATCAAGGAAATATTCAGGTAGGAGTCACTGTAAGTGGTTTATTCTTTCATTATCTGCCAAATCTTACAAAGAAAACATCCAAGGTTTCCTTACCTGCTTCTTAGAGATGCCTTGTACAAAATAGATTACCTCTTACGTATGAGTTCTATGCATTCACATATAAGTTAAATGTAGCAAGTACAGCTACAATAATTAGCGCCAATGGATCCTCACTGCTAGGAGGCACACTCTCATCTACCAATAGCCTTAAGTTAATAGTGTACTGCTTTCCATCAGAAGAGACAATGTGGAGAAAAACGTACAATTTATTATTTTTTTATTCTAAAGCCACTTTAATTCCAAGTTCCATGGCTCCAAAAGTGTCCTACCTTTTTATGGATTTGGAACAGACCACGTTCTCATTTCTTTTTACAGATGGATAGATGAATGCAAGGTAAGAAAAAGCCACCAAAGAAACAGTGTGTATAACAAATTAGAGTAAAAGGAGATTGATATGCTTCCAAGATGGTGCTATAGCAGTCCATGCTGAGTTTACAGTGCTTGTGGTTTATAGTATGTGCCATAATTACTTCAGCTTAGAGCTGAATTGACTTTGAAAATCCTGAAAGACTTACTGAGACTATAAAAAGTGATACTTTGACTTTAGTGTATTTTTTCCAAGAGGGAGTAGTTGAATTTAAAAATGGAATTTCAACTTGCAATGCTGCTTTCTGAGGCAGGTCCAGGAAAAATATCCCTGTGGTTCAGCAACCTATTTTGATGCATCTTAGCTCAGAAACCGTGTAGAGAGAAAGGTATGGTACACAGAAAAGACAGACATGAGCTGCTTCCACAGTGAATTGAGAAGGCATTTTCTATTGAAAAAGATGATTTATGCAATTAGTAGTTGAGCCTTTATGTAAGGACAGTGTACAAGACAAGTCTGCGAAGCTCAGTTGAAGTACAAACAGAGCCAGTTGTGGCAGCTGCATAGAAATGATGGCACAATCTTCGGTCAAAGGAGAGTTGGGAAAGGGGTATCCAAAGATTTCCAAGTTCAACTCTTTTCAGTAAAAAAAAAACCAAAAAACCCCCACCAAAATAAAAAGAGTAGAATCACAAGATTCCCCAAACCAGGTTTTTTTTTCTAGAGCAAGATGACGTCATTTGGAATCTAAGATGAAAAAAATGGCCATCTCCTGCCGTGCTTTCCCTAACAAACCACAAATAGCTATTTGCATATCACAGTAATGCATCTGAACTCCAACCATTACATAAAGCTTTCCCAACAGGTTTTCAGACAGAAAGAGCAGCCATTCAAAAAACTGGTGAATTCTGATTGTTATCAGTCCGTTGGAAAAACACTTGGAGCAAGAACATTTAATAAAAAAGGTAAGGTTCCTGATATATATGATACCACAAGAGGGGCACATGAGCTCTCTAGTTTGAATACAAGTCAGTGGTGAACCTGCTGCAGATGATATTTCATGGCTCTTTCTGAGATACATTTGTACCACATCTTGCTAATGCCAAACTGACCCACCTTTCTGAAATGTTCTGCAGAATGTTATCGATTAGTTTATTCGCTTCTCAATGTGATTTGTATTTAACCAATCTTCCCTAATCTCATGACATTTTTGCCAGCTGTGCATGTGAACATTTTTCTTATCAGTAGTAGCTGTGCTTAGCCTGCCTGCTACCCATGTAATAGGTAACCATAACAAATATTTTATTTGAGAATAAAACCTATATAAATGGTACAAAAATTTGATGTAAATAGGTACAGGGGAGAAGTTATTGCGGCTTGATGGGCAAAGGAGCCTTTCTTTCATGCACTGGGACCAGAGCAGCAGTGTGTGTAGGAAAGCTATTTCTGTAGATTATTTTGGAGTCCCCAGTCCATATGAGGGTTGAAAGGGTCTGAGTGTTTTGCAGAGAGTTTGGCCAAGAGCCCCATCTCTTCTACATTCCTGTTGCCAAACTGCTTTTGAGCAGCCATAGCACTGATGTAGGATGCATGTCTGGGCTCAGGCAGAACCGGTCACATCAAGAGTTAGCAGTGCATGAAGAGACCAAGCTAACCAGCTCAACACGTACCACTAATCAATGTCACCTTTCTCAGGTCCAGAGTCTCTCCATCCAGGACTATACTCCCATCCTAGTTCTCTTTCCTTATACGTAACTTCAGCTTTTTGTGATCTCTCAAGACATGCGCATCTCTTGCCTCCTTGAAAGAGCTGCCCAATGCATTCACCACCCACCCTTTGTTCTTTTTCTTCCATGTCCTCAGTTTAACAAGATGGGCAAATATCCATATCAGGCCATTTACAGGCTCACTCAAGACAGAGTAATACTGACTTAGCCCAGTTTTCCCCAGAAGCATTAAAGACTTGCTAGAGTTCATTACAGGCCCTCAGGAAAAATATCTGAGGGAACAACACTTGTGAATAAAACCTTACTCTTAAATCTGAAATACAGTTGAACAATTAGGCATCTCATCTACCAAATAACCTTTAATAAAGTAAATGTTAACATTAAATTTATTTTTGGAACACTCAAGTTTTTGGTGCAATACTGCACCACATATCAAAGAAGAAACTACACCTTTCACTCTCAAAGCCTGTCATATGAATAATGGGATTGCAGCATTGGAGATAATTTGTATAAAATTTAAAACAAAAAATATTTTTTCTATGAAAATTATGTTTTTAGTTTGCACAAGGTTCTATACTTTATTAACCTACTTCTATCTGTATATTCTAACAAAAAAAAGTTTTCATTGTACAATGCATCCAGATTTGTGAAAATTTGGATTTATTTACTTGAAATCACAAGTGTATTATTCTTACTAACTTAAACTGAAAGAAAGCCTTCATTTAAGTGACTTAATCACACCCAAAAAGCATGTAATAAAATAATGACCTCTATTACAGATCATAAGTAGCAATCAAGTCTCTACAAAATAATGATCAAACCAGATAATAGGTCTGATTACATTCAAAACCATGTACTTCTACTCTGTTTTATTTCCAGAGCATGAAATAGAAATTGGCTTATGAGAAGATGCTGGGCCAACAACCAAGGGGGGTCTAAGTACATTGAAGACTGCCAGTTAAGTCTGGAGGAAGTCTAAATTGGGGTAGCTTACCTCTTCTTCCAGACCCCTCACTGTACATATCATACCACTTTAAACCCCCTTAAGACTCACTTAGACATGTTCACTGAGATTTAATTACTTAGGTGAGCTAAGTAATGTGTAACTTCCATATTGCCTCTAAATATGATGATGCAATATCCAAATTAGTATAGCTCATACTCCAGGAGGTTGGAAGAGAATAGTAAATGAAGAAAAAGTAAAGTAAATAAAGAAAAGCAACTAACTGGAAAGAGAAAGAAACTACAGCAAAAAGCCACCTTTCCAGTGAGGATGATCTTTTTTGGCAGCCCATGAGGTACACCGGTATAGGCCATGGTGCAAGTAACCAATGGAGTTTAACAAATTCCAATGTTCCAAAAGCTGGTTCCTGTCGCTGTTGCAGCAGTGAGGAGCAAGAAGAACCACAGGTGTCAAGAGCAGAAGCAGAAGAGACCTTAATTGTTTTGATTTCATCTTTTATAGAGATCAAGAGGTCAATAATGATTGGACAGTGGTTAACCAACCCCCAGGGTGATTGGCTGAAGCCTTACAGCTTCAGTTAGCAAAACATAAGATTAGAAAGAGTAAAAATATTCCAGTTTATCTTTGTTTCCTACATGATTCGTGAGAGAGAAAAATTCTCAGGACTGTGCGTCCACGGGTTCCATCAGAGCCTCTTAACCCCGTGTCTCCCAAATCTTTGGGATGTGCTAAAAACTCTTTGACTTGCAATCACATATCTGACAAATCGGCATGTTGGGATCTTTTTTAGTTATGGTTTTGTTCCTTCCACTTTTTTTTCTGACAGAAGCATGAAGTATTGACATGCTAACCTCTCTCAGCCTTCCATAAGAGAAATACAAGATTAATTCCTCCATATTTCTGCAGTTACCAATCAACAACTCTGGTTTCATAATTCAGATATCAAAGTCTTTACATTTTCAGGGCTACACTTACTATCCTGACTGCAAGAGTCTAGTCTCCCTTGAAATATTAAATCCTAGATATTAAAGATAAAAGGCATATCCATATGAAAAAGAAGAGAGAGATGCAAGCCTTTTGGCATTTTGGTCCAATCTGGCTGAAACCAGCTAGCTCTGGGGCAGATGCAATTTAGAAATACAGTAACTGCTATTAAGAATTGTATTAGGATATATAAAGACTCCTCTTTCCAAAGGATTCTCAATAAGATCCAAATACCTGACTTTTGCAATTAGTATAGGATGCAATTTCTACCTTTTTTTTTCATTTAGGACAACTACTAGAGCCCTACCCAGGTTCTCTTCCAGCTCCCTCAGGGGGTACTGAGACTGCCTTGTACTCATCTTTCCCGTAACCACCACACCACAACTGATGCTGACGGGGAGGAAACTCCCTTGTTCACTTTGTTCTGGAATCCCTTCTAACGGAATCCACTCTGCAAAGCCTGATCAGCAGGACAGGGAACAGCACAAGCATGATTACAGCTTCGTTGCCACAGGACAGGGACTGTGTACACACTTCTGAGAGATGCACTTCTATCCACAGGATTTGAAAGACCTCCCATACCACCCTAAAATAGTGTGTCTGGAAACAGTCACCCACCGACGGTATCATCAATGGCCTTTGCAAACTTTTCATTTCACTATCTTCATTCAGTATAAAAAAGCCTGGTTTTGTTCGTTCAGTAGCTGTACAGATCCTCCAGTAATAACAACCAAAACATACCTTAGGCACTGCATTAGTGATTCATGATGATGTGAACAGGTGTGGATGTTCTCTGTACTAT
>VYZT01016704.1:0-29004 GCA_013400735.1 Pomatostomus ruficeps
TTCAGTCTGACTGATGCTGATGCTTTTCAGCTTGTTTCAGTGCTCACACTTCATACTTGAACAGCACTGAAGCATCTCTCAAGATTTTCTTTCATGACCTCTGAGACACTTCAAGGCTACTTCAGATCCCATGAGTTCCCTCCTTGTCTCCTTCCTCCCCAAGTAGACACCCAATACCTAAAGGTCAAGCATGCCCAGGTCATGCCTAAGTGGCAGCCAAAGTATATGGTGGGTGCTCAGTAGTCCTGCTCCCCAGGGAAACCCCTGAGGGAGCAAAGGAGCATCTACTACACCCTTGTTCAATCCCTGCACTCGAGAACGTCCAGGACATCTTACTCTGTTTGGCACTCCAAACGGAATCTCTCTTACCTCAAATTGAAAGGCTGTGCCAGATTCATGGCAGGTATTCCACCCTGCTTCTCTGGTATCATTGGGTTGTTGAAGCAAATGCAGTAGCTTGGAGTTAAAATATCAAAGATGGAGAGACCTGCCTCCTTCCATTAACCAGAGAGCAGTGCCACAACCGGTTCCCTGATGCCCTACAATCTTCCTGCAGTCCTGCTGCAGTATCAATATCAGGGAGCACAATCCGAGCGGCTTCGCCTTAGTTATACCTTGTCCTCTCTCCCCTCAGCAGTTTCATTATATCACCCTCTTGAAAAAATCTCACTTTTCTACTACAACAGTAGGCATACACCATGCACTCGCATGAGCTGCTTCTTACAGTCTGCTCTAAGTAAAGATCTTCAGTTTGTTAAAAAAAACCCAAAACCAAACCTAACTCAACAACAATAAAAAAGCCAACCAACCCTCTCAAAGCAAAAAAACCCCTCAAACATAAACTACAAAGAAAACAAACAACTAAATCCACACAACAACTAAATCCAAAACAAAAAACTAAATCCACCACCCCATGCCCCAAACCACAAGAAGGGGGAATGAACATAAATAATCCGTGTGGTTTGTGGTGTTTTGTTGGGGTTTTTCTGTGTGTGTGGGGTGGATTGCTTGTTTTAACTAAGGAGATTTTTTTATTCTCCTATTGTTTTTTGCCTGTTTGGAATTTTTTTAGGGGAGCGAGGTATTCCTGTTGTTTAACTGAAAACAGCTCATAATTTCTGAACCTATTGGTTAACTTTACCAAATCTGAGAGTGGGACAAAGATCTCAAAGAAACAATATATTTTTAAATACAGTTTTTTTCCATAAAAAGGGCAGAAGGGAAGTTCAAACAGGAAACAGATGAAGCACTGAAAGGTAAGTTAGACAGGCTTGCCTTTTGGCACCCATCAACCAGGCATCCATCAGACCACATGCAGCTCTGACACAGTTATGGTATGATGGACTTGCAGATCTGAGAGGCTTCATGGGGGATAGATTAGAGGTTTTACAATGAGACAATAAGAGCACAACTGGGGAAAAATGAAGACATGTAAGTCTTGCAACAGGAGACTGATGGAGGTAGGGAAGTGAAAAGGATGCAGGATCCAAATTTGTAGCAACTCAGGATCCATTAACTCAACTGCAACCAATTTATTTTTCCTCAGTAATCCTGTTTAGAATTACAAAAGACAGCTTCATTTATTCTTCCTGCTTTGCTCATTATTTCTACAGGAAGGATTCCAATAAAAGTAAGTACAACAGCAACAAATTAAGCTTTCCACAATTGCACTCACACAAACCTAACATCCTTCTTCCACCTTCTCCCATACCTTCAGAAACACATGCTATGAAGAAGGGCTGAGCAGAGAGCTAAAATTTATTGCTTCCCACTGCTCTGTGAAAGTGTGATGTCTGTATATATGCTTTCAAATTCTGATGCAACAGTCTGCTATAGTTGCACTCATAAGAAAAATAAAAAATGGCTGAAAATTAATCTTAGTGGGAGAGACACTCGATTTTAGTTAAGGGGGCATATTTCTTAATATGTTCATCTTCCTTAATAGCTCTAAAGTAGGCAGGCAATTGTGCTGCATCTATTTTGTATAAAATTGATTTTATATTGAAATTACAGCCCTATAAAAATATTGCAGCATCCTCAGGATTCAAAGGCAGTCATATATCATAATTTCATCGTAGAATTCATACTGACCATGTTTTACCATGTGTTTTGTTTCTAGGAAACACATCCTAGAAATAACACCACAATGCAATGCACACATATTAAGTAAACACAGGGAATTATTATTTCTCCTCAGACATGGGTGTACAGCTTCCACTCACTTCAGGGACGACACAAGGAAGGCCTGGACTTCTGTTTACAGTGTGAGTTCAAATGAAACATTAAAAGTCTACAAACGGGAAAGCAGAGGGAAAATAATGCTGCTCTGTCTGAAAAAAAAAGATAGGCTATAATTTCACTGTATGCACTTAGTTTTCAGTTTGTTCATTAAGAGATACTAAAATATAACCGTGCAACCACTAGTTTAGGTAATTATAGGCCGGGAATCTCAGTGGATGATCTGGCATACTCCTGCAATTGTTAATGAAGCAATAGCAGTTTATGCCAGCTGAACAAACGGTTTCTGTTACCATGGAGAAATTACTGGCCGTGCCCTTGGACACTTCTGGAAGAAAAAGGAATGTGGAATAAGAAGGCAGAGATACCGAATGCCTTCTTTGGATCAGGCTTCACTGACAAGACCAGCGCTCAGGAATCTCTGACTTGGGTTCAGGGAAAACCAGTGGTGGAAGGAAGCCTTTCCCATGGTCAAGGAGGATGGGGTTAATCTCCTTAAACTGATATCCACAAGTCCATGGACCCTGAAAGGATTCATCCAGGAGTGCTGAGAGAGACAAGAATGTGGTCAGGAGCACTGAGCATGGATCCTGCTTGCCAACCTGGCTGTCTTCTACAATGGCGCAACTATCTGAACGAATGAGGGGAGAGCAGCGCATAATGCCTACGGGAACTTCAGCAAGGCTTCAGGCTGTGCCTCCCACAATATCCTCACAGGCAGACTCGGGGAGATCAGAAGGTGAAATGCATTGAGAACTGGCAGAATGGCACATCCCAGAGGGTCATAATCACTGGCATAGGATTTAGTTGGAACCTGTCACTAGCGGTGTCTCCAGCAAGATGCAATGAGCAGAAACTGGTGCACAGGATGTTCCACCTGCACAGGAGGAAAAACTTTTTTACTGTGCAGGTGACCAAGCACTGGAACAGGTTGCCATGAGAGTTTGTGGAGTGTCCTTTGCTGGAGATATTAAAGAACTGACTGGACACACTCCTGTGCCGTGTGCTCTGGGATGGCCCTGCTCGAGCAGGGAGGCTGGAGCAGCTGACCCCACTAGTGGTCCCTTCTGACCTTAGCTGTTCTGTGACTCTGTAATTAAATACAGAGCCTATTTATTATTATGTATGTATCAATAATTTATTAATTAATTAGTTATTTCTGAGAAAGGTACATTTCAGGTTGTATCTTCTAGCTACTAAGGGAAAATTCTTTAGAATCTGTTAAAAGAACCAGTTTCATTTGGTTTTATGGTTTTGGTTAAAAATGGTTTTGGCCTTTCTGCTGGGCTTCTTGATGCATCAGGGAGTCATACATAGAGTTGAAATGCTCTGCTTTAATATGATTTCATTCTATGATTGGAGAAAATACCGTGAAAGAAAAGGACAAAGTCACACCTCGTTTTAGCTCCAGAAATGCTTCTCTCAGGTACAGAAAAATGTAAATACAAATGTGGTAATAACACATTTTACAGTTAGTTAACTCGCTACCTTCATTTTGACTTTAGCTGAACTCAAACCCTGTGCTGCATACTCATGTGTTAACATGTTCACCTGCCAAAACAAGCTTTCTGGTCATTAAGTCCTCCCCTCAAAACAAAAAAACAAACAACCTATGAATAATTTAAAAAACCCCAAGAAAACAAAACAAAGCAAACAAGAAACAACAAACCAAAAAATACCAGAAGGCAAAATCTTGTAACATTTGCTGTCAGCATTGAATTACATATCAAGGAAAAGGGGTTTATTTCCATGGGTTTGTTTGCTTTGGTAATTGATGTCTCTTCCTCTTGTGTTTTTAAAGCTGTCTTTAACAAAATGACAGCTTAAAAGCCCTCCTTATTCACAGCTTGAGGTTGCAATGGAATCAAGCCAGAACTGGAACGGCTTTCCAAATTAGCAAGGGAACCTACTGTTGAAGTAGACTATTACCCTGCATGTGTTTGTGCACACAGCCTTGTTTCCCGTACCCACAGCTGGGCTGGCTACCATTTACTCACCTCACAAAGCTGCCTCCTTCCTGTTCTTCTCAAAGAATTTCGTTAAAACAAAAGAAAAATCAACATAAAGTCTTTTGTGCTTGAGAGCACTTTTCACTTCAAATGGCCGAGCAGCATCAAATCGTTTAGGAAATAACACCGAACGAGTCTTGAAGCGCTCAAGGCAAGCACAGTGGGCTGCAGTTTCAAAGGGGCTGGCAAAGAGAGGCTCTGAAAGTCTGGGTCTGGTGAGTACTTGCACGGGGTGAGTGGTGGCACACAAAAAGCCAGGGCTGCAGGCACCTCAGAGAAATGTACAGTGCAAATTGCATAGATCATCTGCCTCCGGGTCTGCTGAGGAACCTCTTAACACACACACACAAAGATAAGGCTTTTTTCTTTTCATTCACCCAGTGCCATGCATTTTTGGGAGACCAACAGATGCAAGCCACTTTAGAAATGGGAAATCTAAGCCACAGAAACGCACAGAAACATAAAAAGAAGATCCTCAAAGAGTTAACAACAAAGACAGAACATGTCCTTCCTGATCTAAGTTTCCTACCCTTGCACAGAAGAATTCTGAATTTTAATGGAGATTAACAGAAATTACCCAGCTCTTGGGCCGGCTTGCTTACAGGTGCTTGCACTCACAAAGCAGCCTCGCATGCAAAGATGATGGGCAATGATTTCCCAGATGTCTCTTGATCATTTTCCCCTTGATTTCAGTTTGCACCCAAATCCATACAAATAGTCAGTAAATGTGTGCCTTACAGAGACACCCTAGAGCTCAGGAGCAATGAAGAAGGGCAAGAAGAACAGCAAAACTACTCCACAGCTTTTGGGAGATGAAGGGAAAATGTCACATGCAATCAGCTGTGTGTCTATGGGCTGCAGCCACGGCACTATTGCACATTGCAACCCAAGAGCCTTGTGCTAACAAAGCTGAAATGAAAGGAGCTAGAAGTAGGCATTTCATAACTAAGTAAAGGGCACATGCAGAGCCTGAAACCACGAGTAAAATTGCAGCAATAGCAAAATGAGACCACACGTCAAGAAAACTAAAGAAACTGCTGACTATGATAATGAACTACCTTGGAAAAATCACAACCTTATTCCACCTTGCCAAGTGAGTTGGATCACACATTAGTCCACAAAGCAACTTAATTATTACTTACAGTTTCCTTCCTCAGCTGCCTTGCTGCACTCCTTGGGCTTGAACAGTGATCGTAGGATGGAGCACCATCCAGCCAGGCTCTGCTGGGTCAGCGTCCAGGGCTAGCTAAAGGGAATCACATGTGATTTCACGTGCCTGGTTGTTTTCCTTATCAGCTGCAAGCACCTCTAGTTAGCTCTCTGAAAGAGCTAATTAGGAAAATATGTGAAAAGGGGTTGTACCCAGGCATGGCTCAGGCCCTTCTCCCCAGTAACAACTGATAGGACAAGGAAATGGCCTCAGGTTGTGTCAAGGGAGTTTTATATCAGCTATTAGGAAAACTAGTGAAAGGGTTTTCAAGCACTGGAACAGGTTGCCCAGGGAAGTGGTTGAGTCACCGTCCCTGGAGGCATTTAAAAGACACGCAGATGTGGCACTTAGGGGTGCAGTCTGTAGCTGACTTGGCAGTGCTGCCTTACGGCTGGAATCAATATTATAGGTCTTTTCAATGATTCTATGATTCCCTGGGAAAAGGGGTTGCAGCTAGGATTGACTCAATTTTCCTGGTTTAGGCACTAATCTGCAACCCCAGGTGAAACTCAGTCTAGCTCTGGTGATTATCTGCTTCCAGTGAGAGGTCAGTAGAAGAGACAGCATGGCATGGCTGCCCCTTTCTGCCTGGCCCTGAAGGGTGGAGGTGTGCGTGCCCTCTCTCCTGTCTCTGCCCATAGCAGAGCTTGCAGGGCGTTCAGGTGTTAGTTTGGGTAGTAAATCCCAAAGCCAGGCAAATGTTATTGTGCTTCTGATATTGCAGTTGGCATTTTCCCCTAATTTCTAGGTGGCTTTTTCCAGCAAGGAATCTTCCTTCCTAATCACAGATCTTTCCTTTACTTAGATTATTGGAAATGGCACAATTTAAAAGATGCAGAGGAGACGGGGCCCTGGGGTTTTTTTCATCAGTACATTTTTAAAAAAGTAAAAATCCCAAATTGCTTCATAAAATCTCCATTTTTAAAGCAGTTTCCTACTTGAGACTGATTTTCTCAGCAAAGTATCTGCCTTGGGATCAGAGGCAGAGGAGCTGCAGAGGAATGTAGAAGCTGCAAGGACCAAAGCTGGTCCTGGCCAAGCTCACTAACGTTGGTGAGGAGAGAAGACAATGGGATTTATGTTGTGAGAGGCCAAGGCTTCTGAAGTGATGATGGAAAAGCGATGCCAGCCATGGTCACTCGGGAGGCTGCTCCCAGCTGCAGCAGCTGACTGGACACGTGCACACAGATCAGGGGTGACATGAGCCACCTGTGCTGGCCCTTGCACTTAGACATGCTCTCTTCAGTCATTCTGAAGTGAAAAGAATGACTTGTAATAGCACCAGACTTTTCCTCCACTCCCTCCAGACTTTCTGTCCCACATTCTGTGCCACACTCCCACAGCCTGCCTAATCACAGTTCCCTTGTACCTGCCCAGCTGCAGGATCCATGCAATCTGACTCCCAAAAATAGTTTCCTGATGGGACATAGTGGAGTCAGAACGATGTCGGCAGAGAGACATTAATCTTAACGATCAGGAAACTTGGAATTTATGTTTTAAAATAGGAGTATGTCTTAATGTTATTACGTTTTAATAGTATATAAAATGAAAATAAAGCAATTATTGGGGAAAAGCTTCAGATATGCAATACATTGGTAGAGGTGGGGAGGAGGAAAGGCAAACATCCTGTTTTTTTGGCTTTTTATTTCAGTTATTCTACCATGCAATAGAATCAATCTTCACTTAAAGTATGTGTGCCAGTGTGATGCATTACTGTTCTCAGGGGACCTATTTTCACAGCAGAGTGCTACCTGGCATGAGTGAGCCCATGGGGCATGTTCTGTCTGTCTGAAAAAACCTGCTTTGTTTTGGGTGTCTCATCATTATACCAACAATTTTAATATTCTCTAGCCTTTGCTCCCTAACCTAGGGCTCTGCCACCTCTCTTCTGTTTACCTCCTCATCCTCTTCTCCAGCACCTCCTTCCTTTTGTTCTCTTCCGTGTATTGCAGCCCTTGAATCACACCCCTGTTGCCAGACAGTTTGTCCTCTGCAGTGCTGAATGGGCACTTCAGAAGGCAGCGTGGCTCCTTCTCAGGAAGTGACTGCTTATTTCACACACAGAGAGGAGCAGCAATTCAGCACAGCGGGAGAAATTACAGAACGCAGCCTGGAGGGGAGGTTGATGAGACAGAACATTTTTCTGGAGCTTTCTGGCTCCATTTAACCTCTCAATAAAAGTAGGTTAGAGCATCCTGATATTAAGGACCCCGTGAAAGGGGAAAATGAAAAAAAAAAGCATAGAGAGGGAAAGGGGGAGGAGAAGGGAGTCTTTATATAGGAAAAATGTCCTTGCAGGTAATGCACATGGAATTCCTTCCTGATGCGTAGTATAAAGAATGGGATTATTATGCTTGGTTTGCAAGTGTGATTGTTTTTTTGCCAGAGTGTCAGGTCTGAGCAGTCACAGCTCTAGCCATGCTTCTTCTGCATCTGGGCTAGGTGGGGGAGAGACTAAAGAGGAGAGGGTAGAAAAAACATTGTCACTTACCAGTCATACAGACAAATCTAGAAAATAATCTGTGCCGGATTCTTAAAAAAGAAGAAGTGTCTGAAGGTCCCAAATTCTTTGTAAACACAATAAATTATGCGTTCAAACAGGTGTTGAGGTGCTGAGCAAAGACTTTTATTTGCATTTCTCTACATGGGGAAACTGAGGAACCTTTCCCACAAGGTCATGTGAGGCAGCTCTGGACTGGCCAGGCGCAGGTGAAGGGATAGGGACATTACTACTAAAATGAGATGTAAAATTGCTTGTTAATAGAAAACACACAGAGAACCATGAAGAGGTTACTGCTTTAACTTCATTGCAATTACTGATGTAGACTGATAATGAGGGGGGAAAAATACACGAGCAATTCAAGGCAGTTTTTTACCCCTGAGTTACGATGGATAAAGATGTTTGAGTGGGATTTTATAATACATTATTTCTGTCTTAATCAGGCACTATAAAGCAGCAACAGGACTTATATACTTCACAGCCACTTTAGATTATTGAATGCTCGCAGTAGGCTAAAAGAGCACTTACAGTTCATCAAATTAAGCAAAAATGTATAAATTAAGTACCATCAAGCCCACAAGCCAATGCATTTACGAGGAGTGAAGGAGGGGAAATAGAAGAGATTTAAAGGATGAGGCAATAAAATGTATGCTTTTAAGAAATGACATTCATGACTGAAGAAAACAATTAACAAGCATCTCGGTCTCTTTCTATCCATCGTGGGAAGCTAAGACCTATTTCTACATGTCTCCCTAGCCAAGTATCTGTCTTCCCTGGTCAGCTATCTATCTTCCCTGGCCATTGGTTATTGCACTATTTCCAAAGAGCATGATTTATTGTCTCCCACACATGCTGCAGCTTATATAGCACACCTGTCACGAGAGGCAGGCTCGGCCTGGAGCTTAACACCTGCACTGTGGGTACAGAGCTCAGGCTCTCACACACAGGAGCTGCTTTGCAGGATGCCCTGTGGGCCAAAGGCACTGGTGTGCTGTGAGACAAAACTGCAGCCTTCTGAATGCAGAGCTGCTTTCATAGGTGACAGCTGCTCTGTCACATGAAAGCCTCATCCAGGCTTCATGATCCTAGGAATTTTTGGTACTTCTCCCTGTCTCTGGGCTACCGGAGAGGGTACCTATGTGGAGACTCTCAGCTTGCTTTTTGGCACTGTAAGTTTGCCAGTCAGTCCCTATTACTTTCCTTCGCTGCTGTGCTGGTTCCTGGGCACCCATCATAAATCAGTGATGCATTTGTTTCCCTGGTGGTTCCTATGCGAGTTTTCAATACGCTCAGGGCTGCTTAGGCTCCTGGCCAAGACTGGAGGCTAAGACAGCCTGAAGATGCCTTCTGCAGGAACTGGAGGCAGCAGGTACCAGCTCGTTCCAGAAAGGGTTGGAAACTAATGATTTAAAGGCATAGGGTGAGAAGAGGGCAGTTTCACCATTGTGACATCCAATTGTGACGGAGGGAAGGAACAGCTGGACATGGACAGATGGAGAAAAAATGCAACAAACCTTTATTCCTCCATATACGCTAAGATGTTATAATTTCTGTTGTGTCTTCTGCTCTTGTGAGAGGTTATGAAGATTGTCACAAAGTACAGATAATAGCACAAGTTAAGGTAGCTCTTCACAATGGAGGGAAAGCCATCAGGATTATAAAAATGTCAGAAATTAAAACAACTTTGAAATGAATCACAAACCAAAAAATTTTATGTGTCTGATAAACTGTTTGAAAACGATAGTAATAAATCTTCTATCTACATTGCAGCATGAAACACCACCTTTTCAGCAAGGACTTTAGAGTAAAATTAAATATCATTTTCCTCAAAACCACGACTATTATTTCACATCTCTGTGAAGGCAAGACCTCAGACATTTAGTCAGCTTAAAATCCCCATTGAAGATTTTCCAGAACAAGGAGAGGTTTTGTTTCTAAAGCAAACTGAAACAACTGAGAATTAATTAAGAAAAAAATGAGAATACTAATTAACAGTCACATTTGCTAACTGTGTTTTAAATACGAACCTGCTAGATAAGGAACGTTTTATGAGTATTGTTTGCCAGTTTCTTATAAAACAGTTTTCCCGTGTCCATTATCAACTTCTGCTCATCTTCCAGATCTCTGCAGTATTCTTACAGGGAAGGTATTAGATCAAACTACTGAAGAGTCAAACTAAGATAAGGTAGGTAACCAGTTAAGATAGAAAAGCATTCCCTTCCCATTTCCCACAGGAACATCGGGTAGGCAGCCCATACAGGGATGTGGAGCAGTTGGCTTGAAAAGATTTCAGATTTGGATTCCCCAGAACACTCCTTTAACATCTGAGCTGTGCATGAGAATGACCATGGAGGAGGTATTGCAGTTTAGAAGAAAGTGGTTACTTTAAATTGTGCTAGAAAGTAAAATTCATAAAATGAACTGCCTCTTTAATAATTTTTATTTTAAATAGTATGGGGTTCCTGTACCACGGAAGTCAGATACAGAAGCAGTATTTCTAGCGTAGTCTCAATGCAAGGTGTTGGTTGGTCTTGCTCCTCCTTCTGCCTTGTGTGGGAGGATAAGAGGCAAGGAAAGCGAGGTTTGTAGCTGTCTGTCACTCGTATGCTTTCACCAACAAACGCATGTCTCTGGCTGTGTTCATATGCACACACATTTATACAAATATGTACACACACACACGTATGGATCGTGGCTATGCATCACAGTCTGTGGTGCCATCTGGTGGAAAGAAGTCAGCAGCGGCCCTACCGCTGAAAACGTAAACGTGTGAGTAGCCTTAAAATAAGGGAAGAAAGAATGAAACCCCAAAAGAAAGAAGGTCTGATCATATGATTGATGGAAGCCACAGTGTTCATCAAAACACAATCAGTTCCAGTCTGTCTCAGCACCTAAAGCTTCTTACCTCGACTGTCTCAGACTGTCACACTCATTGATATGCATCAGCAGTCATCGATGAACATTTAAAAATCACAAAAAGCTTGAATGGGTAATGGAAAAATAGAAATACTCCCTGACATTTCTGTCTTCTTTCCCAATTCTGTCTGAGTTAGAAGGGCTGGAGTCTTGCAGACTTAATGGAACAGCAGACATCTTCAGTGTCTTCAACTTCTTCATCTCTTAGAGAACCTTAACATTAAGCAAATATTTACATGAATACAAACTTTTTTTTCCCTGATGAGCTGTCAGCTTCATCTGGCATGATCTGCTTCCATTTCTCTTAGTAGATGCAGTTCCTGGGATCAAAATGCATTTTACAACTTCTAGCCAATAAAAGCAATCATTTGTTTTAAAGATTTCTTGGAGTAATCTTTGCCATATAGGCAGAGGAAGGAGTCATGTTTTATATGAAGGATCTGGGCTGGCTTTCTCAAAGTTCTTCTGTAGAAGAAAAAAAAAATAAATGGACTGGTTACTTCTTTAGAGAAATCTTTTATCTTCAAGGACAGCACGCACATCAGAACAGACCAAGGCCTGAGGGAGTCTGCCCAATATGAGTAAGGTCTAATTCTTCACTAGGTTATGCAAAATTTGGTCATTTGGGAATGTTCTTTTATACCGAGTTATGATATACTTCTAACTGGATGATTCACAGTTACACTGAGGACTAGGGATAGGCATATTGTTCAGGCTTCCATGGCAGAAATACACGCAGCAAGACCAGTTTTGTAGAGAAACAGAAAATAGTTGAAATGTTCATCAGTAAGGGTGGTCACATTATATCCTGTTCATATTCTTTTAAAGGTAATAAACCTTTAAATAATAAAAGGTAGCTGCCAAACTTCAGCTTTCCTTTTTTCAGATAAAGATCCTAAAATGAGTCAGTTAATTAAATAATGATCGGGGTGGCTTCTTAAAAGGCTGGAAAGTTTGTCAAATGTTCTGTGTCTCATAAAGAAAATACTCTGGAAAGCAGAGACTCTAAGTACATAGCTGAGCAACCACAAATACATATCCATACACCAGCTGAAACTCGTTTCTGCAGCTGAGGCAGATGTGCCACCTACACGTCTTCCTTCATTTTCTTTGCCCAGGCTCCCTTTATCCTCTGCCCATTCCGTGGTTGTATATCACTTCTCCACTTAGCTCTCTTAAGGCTCCATCCACCTCTCTGACAGCCATCAAACCCTCTCAGAAAAGCAGATGGAAATGCAGTGGGCAAAAGAGGTGATATGACTGAGTAAAAATCCCATCCCTGCTGAGATAACATCCTAATCCATTGGCAGTCTTTCTTGATAAGGAGGGAGAAACATCTTGGGTAAGATTTCAGAACCTAAGTTGTGGTTGAACCATCTTTATAGCAGCAAAATGAAATATATTCCTTGACGTCCAAAACTCAGCATTGTCAAAATGTGTTCTTAAAGCTCACTCAAAAAAGGAGAGTTAAAATACATGACTTCTGTTTCAGCCACTGCCTTATTTCTGCAATTCTTGCCTCTTGTTGTTGTGTTCTTTTGTTTCTCACTGCTTATATTATGATGTCCGAATCACTGGCTGCTTCTTGTAGCAGTGAACTCAGCAGAATAATTTGTATTGACTTTACTTGCTATAGAATTGGATTTACTGTCCATTGCTCTAATCTGTTAGATTACTTTTCTCCTGCTATTTCTTTCCTATATGTAAATAAACAATGAATATGGAGAAGCTGTGCCTATTGGCCAAGGTAGGTGTTGGAAGAATGGAAACTAAACAAAAGAATGGCTATTTTGGGGAACAATTTCCACACAATTATTTTAACAAAATATTTGTCCATAAGTTTTGACCACTACAGAAGTGAAAACATTTCCCAATAACTATAACCCCCTTTTCTGCCTTCTTGTAGCTGAGATTCTTCTCCACTCCCATCATTCAACAAATCCATTGGGAGAAAATTATCTTTTTTTCTCCCAGTTTTTCTAACAAAATTCTTTGGTTTCTGTGTAAGCTCAGAAATAATTACTGAGAAGGGGAGGGTTTCGTTTGTAGGACAGTTCAGGAAGCTCAGTGGTGAATGCCTGGAGGACCCTGTGATGTGCATTGTTACTATGATTAATGACTCTTATTATTGATGCAGAACCATAAATTTATACAGGATCTATCAAGAATAAAGAAGAGAGCAGTGTGTTCTGCTATAAAGAGTTAGACCAGGAAAATAGCAAAGATTTATAAAAAGCAAATCTTAACAGATAAACAAACACATAACCAAACTGTGAACATGATGGGCTCCCTTTGTAGTTCTTGGAGTGTTGTCTTTTCTCGAAGATGGGAGGGGGACTGGGCTCTTAGTGGATATAAGAAAAGCAGAACACAAAAAAAGAATTTAAATTTAACGAGGGAGGTGATTCACTTCCTCATAAAACCTTGAAAAAGTCATTTGAAGACAATTTGTTCACAAACACACAGCCAAACGGATGTCTGACTGAAGAAACAGACAGTAAATGGGGTGGAGTCACAATTTTGGGGAGCAGGAAAGAGACCGCCTTTTCAGCCTCGGTGATTTCTCTGCAGGTTCAAAGAGGAGCATTATCCCCTGTGGTTTCAAGGTGCGCTTTTCTCTGAGGTGCTGCTACACATGCTCACCAAACAAACCGTGCACAGATAGTAACACAAACCTGAGTGTGGAAAGTGGGGGCTGATAGTGCGGGGTAATCTGCAAATTCTTCAGGTAATCAACAGCCAAAAATATACACCCTGGGATGTGGTGCTATCTGCCTTGTTTAGACATCCACCTCTGCCCAGGGCCAACAAAGGGTAATCTCACCTGGGGCCTCAAGAACTACCGGAGAGACACAGCAGAACATTCATCAGGGAATTGTGGATTCCATGTTAAAAGAAAGTATTCTCATACTGTGGGTCAAGCTTACTTTCAATGGGTTTTGGTTGTAAAATGGTGGGAATATCACCTATTTTTGTGCATAATGGAATGTATCTCCGAAGTGATTATGATTTTAAAAACCATAACATGGGAAAAGTGAGACCTAAACTCTTGAAAGAAACTCCAAATTTTGTAATTGGATGTAGAAGTAAAATCTAATCGCATGAAAGAGTACACAATGAGAAAGCCAGTCACATATGGATGTTGTATGGGCAACATGTAGGGAAGGAATGGGTTCAGATGTTTTCTAAAGCTGAGCCAAGAGGGCACAGACAGGATCAGTTTTTCCTCCTTACCTCAGTATCACATGGATACCTTACATGACCACGAGCATCACACTTCTGAAATCCCCTCTGTGTGTCCCGTGTCCTCATACCATACTCAAAGGCACAATTCAGGCTCCTTCTGTCCTTGATTCCTCTGGGCTGCTCGTGTTCTCTCTGTGGTTGTATTCCACGAGGTTTCCCATTTCATGTGCTCAGTGCAGGGACTCCTTCAGCTGGCACCTCTCACACGTTGCTCCTGGCTTCATTCTTAGCACACCTCATAGGTATTTCCACTGCTTTTTCTGAGCCTTAATTACTGAAAATGTGTCTGGGCAGCATCAACTGACACTAAAATGATTTCCTCTTTAATGTCAATTGAAAAATGAGTTCCGTTTCTTGCTCCAAACGCTGCTTTCATGTCAGTGATTTCATGAGGCCCCCGAGAGTTTTACTAGAGCAGCCAGCTGCCATGGTGGAATCGTGCCGGGTTGGACCAAGCTCCGCCAGCACACACTCAGCTGTTCCTGGTATTCTGCGTTTTGAGTGCTCAATACTTACAGGAACACCAAATACTTTGAATAGATCTGCACTGGGTGGGATGTGGAGACAGTGCTGTGGGGAGGTACTGTGCAGACAGAAGCAGTAATGAATTCTCTTGCAAGAAAAGGAGGATTAGAGGCTTCTTAAGGCAAGCTACGGGAGCAGACAGAGAAGAGTATTTTTTGTTGCTCATTATAGTGAAAAGATTCCCCTGCTTAGGTCTTTCTCTGACCTCTGCACAGAGAGAATTCTTCCTGTCTGGAGACATGGACTTCCATGCTTTTTATTCTCTACAGACTACATCTCTGCCGTGTCTCTTGAACCACATGGCACCTGCAGCCATTAAAAGTGAGGGTGGCAAAAGCCCAAGTTGGCACTGGCATGCAGTGGGGTGGATCAAGTGCACAGGCACGTTTTGCACGTGTGCCTTGCTACCAAGCAGTTTTTATTACTGAAACTGTTGTAGGAAGAAAGAAACAGGTTGTCAGCCATGCAGTTTGCTCTTTCATTTGGGTTCTGAGGATGGGTTATGGGTTAAAGAAGACTGAGAATGATGTCCCATAGAGTCCCTATCGCATAAAATTATCCCGGATCTGTTTGTACACATGTACAAACACTCATATCCACAGCACAATGCCTCTCCTAAATGGCGTTTTATAATGGGGCAGAGGAAAGCAGAACTTTGCAAAGGATGGAAAGCAGACATCTTTCTTGACCCTGGTAAGCACCTCAGTCTGCAAACAAGCTTATCACACAAGTGTAATCTTCTCTAACTCTTTTTGAAACAAGGCTGAAATACTCGGTGTCTGTCCCTGCATTTCTGCTAAGCTCTATTGGCAGGTGCAGCTGTGCTGATTAAATGTCAGCACAGCTACATTAAATGTGCTGGGGTTGGGGGCAGAATCTGGCTGTAAAGTTTTTCATCCCATGTTTCCCAGCCCTTGTCACTGATAAAGCAAAAGCTTGTTTGTGTCACAGTGAGGAGAAGACTGTTTTCTGGGACACATGCTGATGTCTTGCTATCTGACATTCAAGTTTCCTTGTTCCCTCACAGCCTGCATCCACCTCAGCCATCCAGGCTGCTTCAGTTCTTTCCCTTTAATCTGTGCACAGAATTAATCAGAATTATTTGTTAATTCACTCACCAGGGCAGCTCATGGTCACTTATCTAAACCTTTGTAGCAGCCTCCAAGGGAGAGGCAAAATAGGGTAGAGCCTCACTAGCCTGCAAAGCCTCTTCCAAGTTAGGGAAGATTCTTTCCTACCTCTTCTCCTTGGGAAGTTTGTTTAGTTTTGTCCATTTTTGTCCAATTAGCTACAACATTTAATACTCCTACTCAACAGGCAAACTGCTTCTCTCAGGTAAACAGTCCACATTACCATAGAGAGTTTTCATGATCAATTCCCTACTTTTTAATGACAATTTTTTCCAAGCCTAATAAAAGGTTACATGCTTTGGGTAAAAATAATGAAAGAATTCCCAGCAGAGAATCCAGTGTGGTTATAGCTTAGTGCTCATGCCTTGGGTGCTTTTTGAAGGTTTATCCTCAGTGTTGTGTAGGCAAGTAATAGAAATCTCCTCAGAAAGCTACATTCTGCATGCCAGACAGGATGTGTCATAGGGAAGGGAGAGAGAAATGAGCTTGAAGTGGATTGGGAGGAGAAGGAAGTTCTAATAAAACCAACTATAATTTAGCGAAAGAGCAGAGGGTTTTGTGTTTGTAATTCCCTGATCCTGGGTCTCCACAGCTGGAGGAAGTTTCTGACACCTTTTTTTTTTTTTGGTGGAGAGGAGACATGAAGCGCTTGTTCTCAGCACTTCCTGTCAAGAGGAGCTGGCTGCAAGAGTTGAGACATATTACAGTAATAAACATATTTCACACAGGCAGGACTGGCAAATGGAATGGCCATTGCTGCAGTCCAGGGAAACCCTTGATGTGGAAGAAAAGCTTCTTTGTTTAGGGCCCTCTCGTGGCTCTGTGCAGGGGCAGAGTCCTCACTAGAAGTACAGACAGTGTTTCAGCATGCAGTGAGCATGGAAACAATAATTTTCAAAGGAAAGCCAGGAGAAAGTGTCATTTGTAGAAAGCGCTTCTAACGCAAGCCCTGTCACCAGTGCAAAAGACAAAAGAAAGGACGATTTTATGGCCAGCTCACTGCACAAGACATTAAAGTTATGTTCAGGTGAGGCGTTCTTCTACAAAGACAATTCAGTTCCCTTGTGTAGTGGAAAGAGCCCTGCTGTGAGCATCCTGTCTCAGTCATTGCTGCAGACAGCACTCATCACCACTCAGAGCATGCCCAAGGCTTTATACCTTGTAAAGGTCAGCCTGGCCCCAGCGCAAGGCTTTTCGGATTGAGGAAATATTTCATCCTCGCCATACAGCTCTGTACAGGAGTGAATCATACACCTCAAGTTGATTTTGGTGACAGCACTTCCACTGACTGAAACTACTGGGTAACTGTATTTTTCTAAGTAGCAGTAGATGTTTCTTTCGAACACTTTTTTCTTCTGGAAAAAGAAAGAATTGTATATTCTCCAAAAATTGGCATCTGCAAACCGCTGTTTACATCCCAAAGCCCTCACAGCAAAATCAGTATACGAAAAGCAAAACGGATTTTGGAAAGCAGCCCTTGAACTCTGTGCCATAGCCAGCTATTGCTGTGAAAAGTAAGCAGAAACAACTGACCCCACTGAACCCAGGTGTGTCAGAGGGTCTAGCAGAAATCTGAATCACCGAACGGATTAGACAGATCATTTTTCCCTTCCCCTCCTAAGCCTAGCAGAACATGTCTTTTTTCTATGTTTGCAGGGCACCTGGTAGAGACTGAGGCCGCTGTGTGTTACTGTAATAAATATTTACTTGCTCATTCTAAAGCATGCGTGGGACATAATCCTGAAGGGTCACAATTGAGAAACGGGGAAGAAACACTGCAAAACTGATTTTTTTGTTGGTTTGTTTTTGGGTTTTTTTCCTAAGTGGTAACTTTCTGGGCCTCTCAAAGACTCACCTCTAGACCAAGAGAGCCAAGCTGTCAGAGTGCTTGCTAGGAAGACAACCTAGAACTTGCAGCACAAATGGAGCAAGGAAGCACTGGGTCAGCTCTCCACTTCTCCTGGTGGCTTGCTGAGTTCTGTCTGCTGGGCAGTGGGTGTTCTTTTCTTCAGCTAAGGATTCCTGTGTCTTGGTATCAGCTGAGGAGAGCTGTCTACTCGCCTGCTTCTGCCCCTTCCTCTACAGTAAAAAGAGATTCAGTGGTGGCAGAGCAACTTCGCGTGTCACCAAGGTCAACTAGAAAATAACGAGATGACGTGTGGAAAGCTCAGAGCAGCCTGGCCTCCGCTACAGAGTATTTCATACAAGATTAACACCAGGCAGAAGTTGCCCTACCTGAGGAAGAGAGCATCCTAGTCAGCTGCAGTGTGATGTGGCACAACTGTTAATAAGGAGGAAATGATTTCTGAGTGAAAAAACATGGGACTCGATCCCACAGGAATTATGTCTACAGAGCTTACACAATTTTCAGTTGGCTGTGTGTCAATGGCTGAATTCCACACAGGACAGAGAATGTACTGACTGGCAAAAAATGGTGAAATAAATCAAATAATGGGGGTAAAGCATGGTTTCTATGTTTTTCTCACACAGTTCTATTTTCCAGCAGCATTTCCTTGCAGCAGAACTTAGGGCCTCAGCTAGTCACACTATAAACATTAGCCCATTCAACTTTTAAAAAACAGCTGCATCATTTTAACTGCATTGACTTTCAACTCCTTCATTTAAACCAGTGCACATATCTAATAGATTATTTAGCTATCATTTCTGCTCCTTCAGGTGAGTTCAGTGAGGTACCAGTGCACAGCACCTGTTAAAAGTGAGCACACCTCTGGCAGAAGTCTGTACATAAAAATTTTGAAAAGGAACGAAGTGGTTTGGTCAAAGCATCTTGCCGAAAAGTGGATTTTTTTGGGAACACTGGAACACTGGTAAACAAACCTTGATGAGCATGTATGTGTTTTTCTGAAGTGAGAGGCCCTGGGAGGGCTTAAGTGGAGAGATGTGTTGTGTCCTGCCTGTCTCCCATCTGCGCCACTGCCTGCCTCACGTACCGCAGTGGGCAGCTGCAGCCTCCCGCCTGGATGGGCTGGGCAGCACGGTACCCTCCAGGCAGGCTTGTTCTCTGCCTGGCAGGAATCCTGCCCTGTCGTGTGCGGCCTCGGGACCACTTCTGTTAGCCATCAATTAGCCATTAATTAGCACCGTGGCTTTTGCCTGGTGCACAGAATTCTGCTGAAGATTAAGACATGAATGGGGCAAGGAGCTGAGGCACAGACCAAGGCTACAGCAAGTCTGCCAACAGTCAGGTGGACACTTAGGTTTGAATCTTGGCTTGCTTGCTACTTTCAGTAGCTTCTGCTGCACTCCTGTCTGCTCCTGACCCTTTGCTTTTGTGTTTGCTGATCATTTTTGGCACACTGAGACCTTGCTCTTCATGTGCAATCTCTGGTCACCCAAAATAATCAAATTAAAATTCATTTAAACCTGGTAAGTATGGAATTGTCCTAAATTTATGCTACACCAGCTATTGATTTGTTTTCCCTCTTCCCCTCTATTTGAAATCTCAGGGAGCGACAATCAAAGGACATGGCTTTTTCCACATGGAAGTCATGGACATCCACTCCAGATGCAGACTACTGATAAACACGGCTTTTGCCCTCTGGAAGCAACACCCATCACACATTACAAAGGCCCATTTGTCCTTGTTATTTTAATCCTAAGGTAAGAGAGATACAATGATATAATTTGCCAATTAACATTTTTTTTTTTTTGGACACTGACAGTGGGACTAAGAGGATGAGAAGATAAAGCCGTCTTACCTGCACTTCTGTGGAAGCTGATGCAAACCCCCTTATAAAACTGGTTTTATATGCACACAGAGAGCCAACTGACAGACAACAAAACCAAACCCACTAGCACCACAACTGTCAGCAATTTTCTCGTTAGCAGAGCTTGAAGTGGAATGACCTTGGAAACGGAGCAATGCTGGTGGTGACCTAGATGAACCTGACCCCAGAACATCAGCTATAAACCACATCAGCACCATTTGTGTTAGTGGAACACAGTGTCCCACTTCCTGCTGCTCTCCCCAGCCTCCTCAGCTACCACTCCGAGTTCCAGCCAGGCTGCAGCTCCAGCCTCCTGCCTTCCTCCTTTTCTCACCATCACCATGGCCAGCAGCAATGGACACTTCAGCAGAGGTGCACTTGGAATAACCCCTCTGACCTGCTTCCTCATCTTGTTCCTTTATCTTCTAAGGCTTTCTTGGGTTTTCCCTGATTAAGCTGAAGGGAGTTAGAAACTCATCGATGCGTATTTCATTGGACAAAAAGAAGTGAAAAGAAAGTGTGCAAGCAATCCCACAAAACGTGTACAGGCCTGAAGGAGACAGGCACATTCCTGGCAGGTAAAGAGAAGCACCCAGTGATTCCCAGTCTGTGAACAAAGCCACTGGGCTGGGGAGGAGACTGGAGCTGGACCCTTCCACCCCACCCTCGCCTTTGCCACAGAAACTGCCCTGATGGGCAGAAATGCGCATGGCACCGAGAGAGCTGCTGAGTGGAGCAGCCATGGGGAAAGCACCAAATACCTTTCTTGTTCCCTGGGAGATATGGCTGAGCAGGCAATTTACTTCCCAGTTTCCTTTCAAGATGAAGTATGGCTTGCTCTCCCACTGCTTAGACTGTACTCATTCCACAAATAAAGATTCTCTGTCTTCCATGTGGCAACTTTTGCCCCGAGGTCACCCTTGAAAATAAACCTCAGAAACAGGGGCAATGTTCTTCTAGCAGATGCACAGCTGAGAGCCCGGACAGCAGATCCCCATCAGCTTTATACACCCAGTGCTGGTGTGAGAAGGACTCTCTCCTGTATTTCGCCTCCTAGCACGGGGGTGGCTGCGCTACTGCCGGGGCAGAGCTGTTCTGTCTCTCTGATTGCTTCCTCTGTTTGGTGAAGATGCAGAGGAGGCAGACTATGCTGCAAAGCCTTTCTGCTCCCTCTGTGCTCAGCACAAGAGCCCCAGCCTTGGGAAGCCTCTCTAGAAAGGTGCCACAAGAACACAGAGTCACCCAGCTCTTTTCTTTTCTTTATTTTTTTATTGAAAGCTTCATCAAAGAAAACAGAAGTTTAAACCTAACATCCACTGATCTACAGAAAGCCCCAGGAGTGGGAAAATGGCAGCTATTTAGGATTGTGTTACAAATGGAAAACATAAAAAAAAAAATCATAGCAGTACAGATCTTTCAGAGACATTCTGAGACATCAGCACACAGATGCCCATATAAATAAGATTCATAATTTAATGTATCACAGAGGTTCTGTGTTCTACATTTTGGCTGCAATGAAGTCTGTAAGGGCTGTAAAGAACCTCTGGCCCATTTTTGTGATGCGTGTTTTTCTTGATAGGAAGTTCATCTGCTTTCAAAGCTGCTTTGATTTTTCTTACAGATAGAATCTGTTAATTCTCCTTTGAAAAGGGAAACAATTAAAAATTCCTAAATGAATTCTGTACACTTCCTGGTTTTACATAAAATTGTTTTGCCTCAAAAAGATAGTAGAATTTTCTTCCACTCTGGAATACATCATATTTAATAATACTTTAGTTTCATAAACATCATGTTCTCTTCTTTAGGCTGTATTTTTGGGCTTTTAAAAATATAACTGACTGTAAATTTCACCAAATTCATAAAATTATTATCCAAGAGAAAGACACTTAAAGGCAGAAAATTAATGTTGGGCAGATACTCTCTTAAGGACAACAGATCCAGATCTTGGAAGGTGCTTACACCTTGCAGGCTTTGGACCTACAAGGAAAAATGGATTTGTGAACTTGTCAAAGGCTGACATTTTCCACTTCATTACACATTTTTATTAAGGTGAAAGAACTCAGCTGTCACTGTTGGGGAATTAACAGTTGAACCGAACAACTTCAATAAACAAGAATTTTTTCTCATCATGGAAATCTGAACCAGCACTGGGACGCATTTCTTTTACAGCTTTACTCTCATAATTTCCTGTTCAATTTTACCAAAGAGCATGTTCATAAAGGGGAGAAGAAAGGGTCTCTTCTGCCTGCTTTGAGGCACAAAGGTGAATAAATCTCTGGGGTACATACAGCGCTCTAGCCTATTTGGGTGACAGGAGCAATATAGAAAAAGTTGGTGCTCTTTTTGAGAGGAAAATAACTCTCCTTACACTGCATCTTTGCTGCTGGCTGAGATCCTAGAAATCTTCTCCGCTGAAGGAGAGGAGAAGTCTGCTGCTCACTCAGCCCTCCTTCTGCGAAAGTGTGCGTGCATGACTGTGGGTATGCGTATTAGAAATGAAAGGAGTCCTCGTTACTGGAGTCAATTGTCATTAAACAGAAAAGGCGAATGCACCAAATGTCAGCAGTTTTGTTGTTTTCTGTTTTGCATTTCCATCACACCGTGACTGTTTGCTTGGTTCACGTGGGCTACCGAGAAAGACCGGGAAAATCCCTTACCCTAGGGCACTTCTTTTATATCCGGACCAATTTCATGTTAAATAAAGTTTTGAAAGGAAGCGTTGACCATGTGTGTTTCAAACATTACTATCTTCAACTACCACATTTGGTCTCATCACTAAAAATGGATTGATTCATCACTTTAAGCACATTATCACTCTTTAGCATGACTCTTGCTATAGGTGGAGTTAAGTGAGTCTGCCTAAACCTGTTTTGCTCATGTCAACCTCAGCATTAAAATGAAGTGGCATGAGGAGCACCATCAAGCTTAAAATCACGAAGCATGGCAATTTGTTAAACACTTAGGATCACTCTCAATCTTCAGTACCATAAACAACATAATATAGATCCAAATACTATGACATATTAAAAATAAACTTTATTACAATGCAGGCTTCCTCAAATTTGCTGAGTTTTGGTACACATACATACATAAATAACACCCTTCATTTGATTTTTACTGGAGTAAAAATCCATTCCAATGCTACAGCCCAACTGCCCGTTGAAAGTTTAAGCCCTCACTTCTCTAATGACCAGCTTTTATCTTCCATGTTTGGGCATGCATCCATAGCAGGAGATGACACAAAGTGATGCAACTGCTCTCAAATATGCCTCATTCTGCATTACGGTGGATTTCTCGACCAACACAACCCAGGCAGTCTCTTGGTAAACAGAACTATACAGGTAAGCACAGGCTAAGGACATTTCAAGAGTCTGTTTCACTGGAAGGCAATAAGAGGACATTCACAATTTGAGGCCTGACTGTCACAGGTGAAAAGTGCTTACAAAACCAGCAGTAGAGCCAGATAGGAAGAAGAGTCCCTCTGCAATCTCAGCGGGAACAGTGAGAATTTTCAGTGCCCTGATCTACACTCGGGTCAGCACCTGCAAATATAACACTCTCTTCAGTTCCACTGTATCTTTTTTTTTTTTTCTTTTTTTTCCCTCAATGTTAAGTGACAAGCCCAGGTATTCAGAATTTTCTAGCCATTATTCATAGTTTTCTGACACCCCTTTTGTATTTCTCTTTTAAGGTAAAAACAAAATTACCAAACCTGAACATCCAGATTTGATTATTTACAAGAATTCAGGTGTGATGGAAAATACATACGCAGTTCAGTTTATGGATTTGATGTTACTTCTAGACCTCTGGGCCAGGCACCATTGCCTTAGACATCTAGAGTTGTTTCTGCAATCTTTCAGGAACTCTCCTGATATTTAAAGCTAAATTGGCAAGACAGACAAGACATTGACTTTACAAATTCAGGTCTTCAAAAAAAAGGAAAAAAAAAAAAGAAAACAGAAACTAAACAGAGCATAATAATAAACCTTCAAAAAAAAAAAAAATTGTATTAGCCAGAACAAACATAAAGAAAACCAGTTTAAGATTTCAGAGGCCACCAAGTGACAACACCCATGCAGCAAGTATGTTGCTATTTCACTGTTCACTTTTATCTCACTTTGAACTTTTAGAAATGAGTTACCACTTTCGGATCATTTTGTACGTTCCAAATAAGCTTTTTTCTTACCTTATGATCTATGACTGTTTATACTCAAGGCTCACAGTGTTTATAATTCATAGATTTCAAGTACCAGTTCACTGGGTTTTTTGGGATCAGTAAGATGATGAATTGTATTTAAGGGGTCCATTTTCTTTCCTCTTCTTCCTCTACTTCTTTGCTTTGTTTCTTTCAATTTCAAACACTACTCAACATTATAGCATGGAAAAAAAAGGGAACAATTCTAATACAGAATGCACTTGAAACACTTTAAAGTGACAGGCACTGTGATATCTTGTTGCCTGCCTGGATTAATAAAAAACACTGAGATTGTTTAAATTTGCTGAAAAAAATAAGAAAAATGTTTCTGAATGTATAAATAAAGCAGCAGAGTTCTGAATAGAAACAAGAAGGTACCTCAGCATATTCATCAGCCACATGGTAGCTACCTTGTAGCCTCATTGTTGATAGTAAATGAGACTTTTTGTGTGTCACATTAGAACTAACACAGAAACAAATGTCTTTATTTCCTATTTAACTGACTTGTGCCTGGGATTATCTCCATTTGTACAAAGAACTCAGAGAGAGACAGAAAGAGAGGATGTGTAGAAAGGAAGAAACTAAGGCTAGATTGATTTTTTTCCCTCATATGCCCTCTAAAGAAAGAGGGAACCTTTATGCAAGGACAAAATTCAAGTGCCCCTCTCAAAAAACAAGGAATGAGACAGCACATGAAACAGAACGAGAGGTTTGGGGTTTTTTTCTGAATTGGAAACATGTTGTGGATGATGTTGTTCTTTTACTTTGGCATCATCTGGTTTTCAGAAGTGTTGAATATCAACAGCTACTCCGGAGAAAGCAGAAGCTTTATCACTTCTGAAGATCAGGCCCTCTTCCTATGGTGAAGAACCGTGTGAGCTCCCCCTTCTCTCTTTTCTATGTTGCATATCTAGCAGCATTTACTTGGGAAACCCCCTCCCCCCTCCCACTATGTTAAAAAATACGATCTGGTTTTATCGATTTAAAAAAATAATTGTGTTCTTTTCCCCCAAAAAGTCAGGTTAGGGAAACACAGACCTCTTTTTAGGATTGGGCAGCTGAATCAGATTGATCCAATACATATGTTTTAATTTACCTAGTTTTAATGGATACCCTGTCTCTAATCCACCACAATAAATGTGATGAGCCTTCCCCTCTCTTCTGGATGGAGGAAAGATTAAAAACGTTTGGTTTAATTTTTGCACATAGATAGGTGTGTGTGTACGTATATACGGAAATGCTGCTTCTCTTCTGCCTCCTTAAGGAAAAAAATCACCTTTTGACTTCCTTCTCACCTTATTCATTTGTCTGTTTGGAAGATGTAAGGGCCATAGTCAAGATTTCTGTATGGAAAAGAACTGTCATTCCTGAAACAGGTTTTGGTGTGTTAAATTTAGTGTCTTCCTTTTTTTTTTTTTTTTTGCCTAATCATACTAATCAGTGATTGTCAGCCAACATATTAAGACAACAGAAATCATAGCAGAGAAGAATAATTTTTAACTTCCTGCCTGCGTGACAATTCTACATAATGTTCAAAATTTCCGCCTGTATGGGAAAGCTAAAATGAGAACAAAGATCAAGGTTGCTTTCTCTTACATCCACCTGGCAACTCAAATGCAACACTGAGAAATAAATGCAGAATTAAGGTGGCTATGCATGCTGGACGATGACAAAGACTGAGGTGAAGAAATGAATCGGTGTGTTGGAATTCAGAAGGAAGACTGTTGTTTCAGTAGAAATACCAAAGATCAGGTAATTCAAGAGAAAAACTCATCGAAATTAAAGCCTGCCTGGACAGATTAGTTGGCAACCCGATCCCCATTGCTTTGGGATGTTCTCCAAAGCGCACCATCAAAAACCAGGACAGCTTCTAATACCAACTAGTCTGAAATTTCCACTATAAACATATGCAGTATGTAAAACACCAGTGGAAGATAGTTTAAACAAACAAGAAAGTAAGAACTGGTCCGGCCATGTAGGTCAAATAAAGATAAAAAAAAGAAAAAAAAAACCCCTCTATCTTCTGGACTGCGTTAGGGTGTCACTTCATCTTTGGTATAAAATAGGCCATCCATAGGCTGCATTTGTTCACAACTAGGAAAGACTACAGAAATTGTCAACAATTTCTTCTATCTATTGCTTTTTTTGCACTTTTTTTGACCATAAGCTCCTATCTACTTAAGTTTTTTTTAATGCTCTTAAGCTAGGTTTTCGCAATGTGACAAGCAAAGCAGACTAAAAACTTCTTAAAGCTCATAAAAAAGACTGCAGATAAAAAGCACTAATGCTTTTGCTAGCGATCACGCTTTGTAAATAAAAAAATCTGCATTCTGCAAGAAAGAAACCCTGCATTCTCTATAATGCAGCAAGTTTTTTTCTCAATTCAATAACTTTACTGTAAAATGCTTTAGCCTTCTAGAATTTTTTTTTTCTGTCAACACTTAAGACAAAGTTCATAAAAGTCCCAGCATTTTTCCAATCCTTTCAGTTGCCACAGTTCCTTTATCATCAACTTTTCTTCAAAAGAAGAAAATCATTTTCTTTTAAACTGTACAGTTTATTTTTTGTTCACCCCAAAAACTCAGTCTATTAAACTTCTGCACCAGCACCGGTGTGAGCAGTTTCAATTCATTCTCGGGTTTTCTAACAAGACGTTGACAGCTTGCCTTGAGAGCCTTTGACGTCCTTAAAATTAAGGCAATTAAGATTCAAGATAAACCTTACCTAAACATTTCTTTAAAAAAAACCAAAAACCAAAAAAAACCAAAAAACACTCTAGATTTAAAACAAGAAGAAAAAGAAAATGAGAGGAAAAAGAGTAGCTTAATCTTTGAGGAAGACAATTGGTTTTCATCGCAACTTGCTCCCTCTTGACATCATCAGTTTTTCTGTTTTAAAAAAAGAAAAAAAAAAAAATCTAGCTACACCTCCAGGTAAATTCTGAATTCAAATGTTCGTCCAGATGAAATGTCAACCCAGCATTTTTCCTCTGGGTTTTTCCTTTAGTTGAAGAAAAAAAATATAGCAAAAATAAAATTGTCAGACTACATGACGGAACCATTTGCACAGCACATAAAAACACTGTTTTGTTTTCGTTGGGAAAGGTAGAAAAAAAAAGCATTCATTTGACGCCTGTGCAAACTGGAAGCCAACTTCTTGTTCAGTGAAGTTTCTCCATTCAAGGCAAAGATTTCAGACCGACATTCTTCAGTCCTGTTTATTGTCTGCAAAAACAATTGAATTAAAGTGGTCATTAAGTCAAAACAACTTCGAAACAGGCTCCTCTCCTTTTTTTCCACCCAATTCCCTTTAAAAGTTCTCCAAGCCAAACTAACGTTGCAGCTGTTTAAATATGATACCACCACTAAGCTGAAAATAGTCGGGCAAAAATCGGGAACTCCTACTTGACGACGTTAACACATCCTAAGCAGAGGAATTTACTCTTTGAATGCGAGGCATTAATAGGCACTCGAACTACACTGAAATGAGAAGAATACATGGCTTAATGCTGTGTAAATCTTTCACAAGGAATTCAATAAGAGGGCGAATATTTTCATAATAATCAGTGCCGCTATTTATTTTGGGTATTAATAATAAAATGAAGGATAAAACGACAATAAAAGGATACAACCAATTTGCTAAAGAGAGCACATTTTCTGATGGAGAGAACAATTAGACTGTGGAGCAGTCTGCTTAATGAGCCAGTTAAGGGTAACTTAGTAGAAACCTTCAAGGCAATATTAATTAGAAAAATATATTTTTTTATCATATAGTGTCATATCTTTCTAAATTTAGCACCGAGAACAAGCAAAATCATCCACCTTTTTCTTACGGAAGATACCTCTCGTTTTGTGTTTTTGATGTTTCATGTCACTGAAGGATAGGTCACATCTAGCTTCTCTTAACAAGACTGTATGAGATCTTTAGAGAAACCCAGAACCTACATATAAATGCTGTTCCATGTCTAGGGCTATCCTGAAAGGTCAACTGTTGCTTTTCCCACCGTCCTTAAAGCTTACATGAAAAAAATCCTTTTCTGACCAAAGTTCAACACAAGAAAATCCAGCGTCTTTCCTTTTGCAAGCATTAATGCATTTGCCTTGCCTAGTTTAAAATGTTTTAAAATGAGGAGTTAAATTGTGAAGAATGTCGATGACCTAACATTTGCCATGGAACTTTTGTCTGGGAGTGTAAACATAGAACTACAATTTTAAATATTAAATTTACCCAAGGATTTTTTAATTGCATGATGCCTGAAAATTAGTATTTTGAAAGTTGAGAACAGATTTATGTGGAATGCAACAATTAACTATTTTCTTCAGATTTTCTCTGCGCATTTTCTTGTAGGAGTACTCAAGTTGGAAGCTCACCTCCTGAGATTTTACTGCCCCTCTGGGCTGAATGGCCGCCACACATGTGAAAATCCAATATCCCCAAAGGGTCACAGCACACGCCCTCTAATCTAACACGGCACTGAGTTTGCCTACCAAAGGCTCCGGAAAAACATAATTCTTTCCACATTTAAAATCAGAGTATGTTGTCCCGCAGAGTTTTGCGTGGAGGTAAGAGAGTATACTTTTCAGGGGCAAGGATATCCATTGATCTCCGCTTCGTAGTCTTCATGCTTTTAGGTGCAAAATTAAATATTTACAAGGAAAAAAGGGAGTAGGGTCTAAAATAATGAGGCTGATTTCCTCATGAAGTAGATTTTTCTGCTCAGAATCAAGGGCTGTTTCTCTCTGTGCAATAGGTAGCCAGGTTTTTGCCATGAAGTTCCCATTTCTGAACTCTGTGGGTGGGATCCTCAAGTACAGAAATCAGCATATTAAATAAAAGAACACGTATGCTAATTAAAAAGTGGAACTTAAATTCTAAGTTTTGTCTTTTATTTTTACTTACAAAGAGAGTACAGAGTCCTTATACCACCCAGTTCATTCTTAGCACATTGCCTCTCCTTTGTTGCCTGCAACTTCATGATTGTTGCAAAGAAAATAAATAGAAGGAAAAAAACTGTTATAACTTTTCTCCTGACTGATCAGCTCCCATGAAATAACTTTATATAGTGTGCCTGGTCCTTTGCCTATATCTGACAAAACCATTGTCCAGTCACGTTAATTACTTTCTTGTATCTCACATTGACAATTGCTGTTGTATATCAGGCATGATGTTTGTTATCAATAAGTGTGCCCTTTGAAAAGCAGAGGAAGAAAATGATATTTTAATAATAAAACAACTTCACTTGGTTTTATATTAAAGGTTATTGGAACATTTTGTCAGAAGTTCTTTTTTAAAGATAGAGGTTGAGTA
>VYZT01016710.1:0-49862 GCA_013400735.1 Pomatostomus ruficeps
ATAGAATTCTCCTAAAAACCTCATTTGTTACCACCTATTAACCAGCTGATTTTTCACAGCTCATTTTACTCCCTTCTCTATTCCCATTTTAGTCCTCTTGCATCACATTTCTCAATTCAATTCTAAAAAAATAAGGAGCAATATTAAAAATTATTTGGAAGTTACACTGCCCTATGTTTTGTTTCACTGGTTATCATTGTTAAATAAAAATTCCATTGGAAGAGGAAGCTTCTGCTCCAAAGGCAATGTTATTGTTGTACTCCTAAAATCATCTGACATGACCAGAGAATGAGCACAGTATGTTTGGGCATAAGCAGAGAAGAAACTTTACCCCTGTGACAGACTTGCAAGAATTGACTTTCTGCCTACGTGAAAGTAGATTCACAGTAAAGCTAAAAATCTCAGTATAGTAAAGCTAAAAATCTCACTAATTAGCTCAGGTTTTTTTCTTTAAGTTCCTTAAGGAACGAAGCAAGGATACAGACTGTCTATAAGAGCACTTTGCCATATAGGAAAAGGAAAAGAGGACAAACCTCCCCAACCTCCCAGACTCACATTTCCAGTCAGGTGGCCATATGTTCCTTTAGTTCACAAAGTTCACATCTCACTTTTGCTGGCAAATCAACAACCAACTTCTGCCCTTCTATGGTCATTCACTTGCATTTTTGCCAATGAGTCAAAGTATTTCTCCCCCAAAAGAAAACACCTCGGCAGCACCATTTACTACTCCCCTAAAAACACTGTCAGCACAACATTACAGGCAGACTTCTGACCACTGTGCTTCTGGAAAGCAGCATTCTCTGGAGCAGTCAGACAATAAAAGGTTTACTGTTCTAAAGACAAGCCACTGACTGAGAACAGACAGGCATCAGCAAGAACTTGAAGATAAATGTTCATTTCTTGTCTTTATAATCATAGAAGTTGTTACTGTCTATAGGTATGAGTCTGGATAAACACAATTAGCCTTGTAACTCCCAGCACCATAACATTTTTTAATACATCAGCATTTCAAAGTTCTCTTGACTTTGATCTACAAACAGAAAACTAGAAAAATTTTATAACAGTTTTTCATGCTAGACTTCTTCTTGTCTTGTTGCCTCAAATGAACAATTCCTTTAGAAAGCAGGGTTAAATTCCGTCTACATCAAACATTCTTGTAGATGACTGACATCAACAAGCATAATAAGAGCCATGTTATTGTTAAAAAATAAAATTATAACAGCCCTACAGCTATGATTAAAACCAGAACAATTTATACTATCCTTTGCTGTTAAAGACACTTTGCAAAATGGCATGTGCAGAAGAGGAATGAGGATGGGATTTTGCAGAAAATGCAGTTTGGTAGAACATTACAACAAACGTGGTAAGCATTAAGTAGTGACCAAGGCCTGTGTTTGTATTTCCATAGTAATATGAAGGAAATTAAGATAAGGTCTGATAAAGTTTGTAACTCAAAACTAAGGGGCAGGTTTTAAGACAAGGAAGACTAAACTTGACTATCAGAATATCTCAGTAATAGAAAAATGTATGTTCACAGATCTCCTCCTCAGCATCTCCAAGGATTACAGACGCTCCAATGAAATCAAGGAGAAATTACAAGACCCAAAAGCTGTTTCCCATTTGTGATCTGGACTTTGTGGGTTGTGTCTGAGCAAAAGGGTGTTCTCCCATGGACTGCTGTACAATGTTCCAAATCCCACATGACCCTCAGACCCTGCCTAACAGTGACTGCTACCAGACAGCTCCTGCGCTGCAGCTCAGTCCCTCAGCACAAGCTCATGTGTAAACATCAGGGGTTACATCCCATGTAATAATTTGGGTTCAGAAAACCCATGGAGAAAGTTAATCCACTGCACTCAGAGACTGAGCCAGCCTAATACTCCACGTCACAGAGTTGTTCAGATTTCTTCCCACCTCCACAGACTTCCACTGCTTCTGCAGCAGCACCACAGCTTTCACCTGCCAGAACACAGCTGGGTGCTAGCCCAAGATAGGCCAGCTATGTTTGAACAAAAGAACTCAGATGACAGCTCAGAGTGTAAACCAGAAGACCTTGGACTTAAATTGCTTCCTTCACTTTCCTACCCCCCAATAAACTAAGGCAGTTTGAAAAAGGTTGATAAGGAAGCCGTGGCCACAAGTGGGAAGAATATTTCTTTAATAAAGATGTGGTCACCCCCTGAATTGTGAGACAATTCGACACTATCTTTTTGCTGCCCAAAGAAGAATACTGAAACCAAAGAACAGGCTGAATCCCATTGCCCAGGAAGAAGTACAGCTGTTGTCAAACTTTTGATACTTATATTTACCTTGCTCAGACAGTGCTAGAAGAAAAAAGCCACGCAGATGAGGAGCAGTGAGGGGAACAGTGATGTCACGAATAGCAAGTTCTATAATGAGCTCATGCCCCTTCTATCTGTGAAAGAGATAAGCACTTTCTGAACAAGGAACAGGCAAAGATAAGATTAAATAGCCTCCAGCTCTTCATTAGCTCATGCATTAAAGCATCCCAACACTGAAACCTGAAATTTTGGAAATGTTCATTATTAGTGCTCAGATGATACAACTGAAAAGAGAGGATGACTGTGTGATACTATGAGGGTTTTTTGGTTGTTTTGTTTTTTTTTTTTTCTCAATTGCTATAATTTTGTTGTATAATACTTGTCTGAGATAAATACTGAATGGATAAAGTAAGGGCATTTATTTGGGGTTTGTATTTCTAATTTAGTTGCAGAGGCCTGAGATATGGGCTATGGCAAAGTCTTTAATCCAAACATCAGAAGTAAGGGTCACGTTTTGAGCACTAGAAGACTCATAAAGATTTACAATATCCTTATGAAAATACCAAAATATTTTTTAAAAAGTTTTACATTCATCTGTAGGATATTTGTCTCTTGCATCAATTAAACCAGCTTGTAAAATCTACTAAACTGTGGCTAGGTGTTTATCTGTTGAAGGGGAAGAAATCTGTCCTTGCGAACAAACACTAAAATTTTATTTTACCCCAGGCCACCCACAGTGTGTTTACTCATCACACACACAGACTTGCTGTAAAGTAAGCAGGAGGATAATTCTGACTTAATTTTCACGGCTTAATACTATGCATGAGTGATAAAATTAAATTCAGACCACGAGTAAATATGCAGGGGTTCAAGAACCCCCATTGGTTAAAGGCTTTCACAACTGGGCAAACAAACAACAGAAGAAACCTAAAAAGGTGTAATGTAATATGACAGGAAGGAGAGACCTCTGTAAGCCAGAGTATGGACACATTTCACAGAAATCCCATAGCTGCTTACGTGGTTATAGCTCTAAACCACTGTTTAATCAACTGCATACAGGGCTGGCTGTAAACCTGAAGGGAACGGAAACCCCCTCCATCCTGGTTATCGGTTACATCCAGCAGGGAGCTGCAGTGAGGTCGCTGAGGAGATGTGTTGATAACAAAAGAGAAAGATTTCTCTCCAAGTTTTCCAGATGTTAGCCATTTGTCCTGGGAAAATCCTAAGGCCATCTGAGGACACACGCTCAGATTCTTGACCAGCTGGAGGCAAAACTCTGATGCTTGATCATTGAAACAGAAGTCAGAGCTTAATTAAGGCTCCTCAGCACAGTAAGCAGAGTCAAATTTTGTTGTCCGGGGCTTTTGTCAGACATGCAGACAAACACACACACACTTCTCCCACCCCACAAAGAACAGGAGAAACTGCAGGGATTGATGTTGGGGGGAGGTGGTTATGGATGAAAGGAGCTGAGAGGAGCCCAGGTGAGCTCTGAAGTCACCAGCAAGATGTGCCAGGGAGCCCTGGGTGAGGGGCCATAGAATTTCCATCCAGACAGGTGCTGCTTTCCCTGCTTCCATTCCCCTATCTCTTCAGGCACAAACTCCCCAGCTCCTGTCCACTTCTCTACCACAAACCACAGAACCTGCCCTCACCACTTCACACTGCTCTAATCAATCCCCCATCCTAAGGAACTGACATTATTCCTGTGCCTCAGGAGCTGCAAGGGGAAAAGGGACAAGCAGGGGAAGACAGAATAGGCCCAGTCAATTCCTATTGCTGAGACAAAGCTTGGCACAATGCAATTCTCCCTCACTGACAGAGTAGTGCTGTATAGAAAGAGCAGGTAATTAGCTTAATAAATTGTACCATATTTTACTTAGAGCTGACCTTCGGTTTCCCTACACGAGAGGACAGACAAAGGACTTGCAGTCAAAACCCTCAGGGTACCACAGCCTTTCCGTGGCTAGCAAGTTCCCCTTGCCCAGTGCTTGTTAAACACTAACAGGCTTGCTATCTAAATTAAAATTTAATCAGAGCTTGGCAGGTGGGTAACATGAGACTCATAGAAGCCTTTCACCCAAGGTTACACAGAAAAGATTATGCATAGAAATCAAATCGAAACTTTTCTTACATTAAAAAAAACAATGAGAATTCTGTCAAGATGAGAAAGAATGTGAACTTCCACAAAATACAAAATCTGGAGATGAAGTATAAAATTTACAGCAGCCACAGTCTAGAAGGGGTAAGAAAAGAACTAAACACAGGAAAAGCATATGATTTGTTTATATGAAATGCCTGGTAAATGCTGCAAGTTCCACACATTTCAGATTAGAAGCAATTTATATCTCTTCTAATACCAAAGTAGCTAACTAAGCCCAGGAACACATGGAAACTAGCTTACAGTGTAATTTTGGATTTGGATTACTGCAGGGACAAGTCACAGAACCCACTGGAGGGGATTCTTCAGTGGCAACTGGTGGAGTATGAGAAATCAGCATAAGCACAGCTTCATTAGCTCTTGGAGCTTTGTTTTCAAGCATATTTTTACACTAATGAGCACCACACATATTGTAGACAGCTGACTAAATAAAAAAAAAAGACCATCGAGATTATCTATTCTTGCCAGTCCCCGGGTGCAAGCAGCCTGCCTGACTGGAGCAGGGGAGATAAGTATCAGTGAGTTATGAAAAATGTCATTACAGCAGGCCAGAAGCAAACAGGTCGAGCACTGGGAGGAACAGAGCTCAACACAGCGTGCAATGACTGTAAGCTTCAGTGCCCACATACTAAGCTTTCTGTACTGTAATGGTCTGATAAATTCATTTTGACCCAGAGACCAGAGATAAATTGTCTTAGCAATACAAACAAACAGCTAAGCAATTAGGGCAAAGTTTTTTGAGAGCGTGGTGATAACATCTAGAAGCATTGTTGGGTGAGGGGGAAAAGCAGCCCTGGAGATAGGAGGTTTAATCTGGAGTAAAAGAGACTATAATGGCTTCTCCAAATTGCAGAGTACTAAAAGAAAAAGCAGACAAGCAACTGGCACTGGTATTTGTCTGGCATCTATTTCAGTGCATCCAACCTGAAAAGTAACTTTCATTGTCCCATTTGGAGTTCATCAAGTTTGGCCTATAAAAAGATTGTACATGTGCAGCTGTGAAAGTGTCAGAGCTGAGAAATCCATGAGGAACCATCAGGTTTTACAGAACTGCCATCATTTAAATTTCCTGAAAGTAACTTAGAGTTTTCAAGCACAGAGAGCTCTGCAGTAGTCAAATGAGCAAAGCAACAATTTCATCTGTCAGTTTTCACATATCAGCCCTATTCAGAGGGTCAGGCACAGACACATCTTAATTGCAAAGCAAAACACTGGTTGCAACAATTCTGTTACCTCCCAGGCAGAGAAATAGGAATAATTAATATTTAACCCAAAGTGTGTGTTGATTTATCAATGAGTATTTGGGCATTACTTTAAATCTACATAATTATATATGTTTATATATATGTATATATAAATGAGTGAAATATCAGGTCTAGAATCCATTCCATCAGTTTTGGTAGGGCTACCCAAGAAAATAGCCATGAGAAGATATAAAATGATGTCTCAAATTAATACTAACTTTTGTTGTGAACATCTTGTACAAAATAATAGAGTTTTAGTAGAGGTGCCTGCTCTTTGCAAAGCATCAAAATTTTATTTTAGACAAAAAGAAATATGGAGGAGGTACATTCACATTGTACTTTTGCTGCAACTGAATGACCACTGGTCTCAGTGTTCACTGAAGAATGAGAATAGGTATCATTTTGAAACACACAATGAAGATGTAAAGGGCATTTCTTTACTAAAGAACTTCTTTTTGCCTTGCAAGATTTTTCTTTAAAGTGTATTTTAGGAAAAAATAAAAAAAAATAAATCAGTAGGACACAAACATTTATGAGAGGTTTTTTTTTTGGAGTTGCAATGAACAAACCATAGCCTTTAAGTGCATCCCACAGAACAGAAGCAGCCCCAGTAACTCAGCCATGTCATGTGAATTCCAATATCCTTCACTGCACTGGCAGCATGCGTGCCTTGCCTCACTGTGTACTATGTTGCACTACACAAAAGTCTCTAAAAGCCACCTGAATGAAATGAGCAAGTATTTATATTTCAGTAAGGAAAAGCACTTGACCAGTAAATACAGAATAAGACTGTATAGAGATTAGCAAATAAGGCAAGACTGCAGCACCCCCTGATGAACACCAAATTAACACTCAAAAAACAGAAAAAAGCCTTCCTTCTTTTATCTTAGGGTAAGTGAACAGACTGTCTGCTTCTTGGGTAGAAATATAGTCATAACTTCAAATTGTTTGTTTCAACTCTACTGTGAAACATCATAACCAAATGCTGCCATTTCAATTCATGATCAATATATTATTGTTCATATTAGTTTGAAAGTTCCAAAGTAGATTTTCATAATATCATTAATGATGAAATACTAAAGAAATCACCCATAAATCACATTTTTTAACTACACAACTGTTCCTGACATCTGTAATAAAATTTTATTTCCTATCTTTTTTTGTCCTCTAATCCACACATCACAACTTGTCAATTAACCACACTGAGCTCTCTTAACTTTCACTTCCAGTTTCTGTATTTTTTTCCCTCCTTGACACTGCCTCAGAAATAATGTCTGTAGGAGCAGCAAGTTAGACAGGCACATCACCTCTTCAGAAAGTAGGCTAGGGATTAAAAGTGATTCAAGTGGAAGGCAGGGTTCTGGCTTGCAGGGCTGTTCTCTGTGCTCAGAACAGCAGGGTAACACTCAGATATTATTAAGGTAAAATTAAAGCTTCCTGCCTTAGAAACAATGATAGGTTTTTATCTCAGCTCCAAAAAATGGTGTCTTCATGCCTTCAAGCTTTTCTCCATCCTTTTTTGGCCCTAATTGCTTTGAGTCCCTGTTAAGCAGAGATGAGCTTTTGGGTGGTATGAGAGAGGGGCTGCCTCAGTCACAGGAGCAGCCCAGGGAAGCAGCCACAGAAGGAAAAAGGAAGGACAAATGGTATATGCAATTTCTAAAGTATTTTTTGTGTTGAATGCAGCCAATACAAAACACACCCTGTGGTTTATGGATGGAGCTCGACCACATCAGCAGTGAGGTGTACATTTAGGCTGCAGACAGCATAGATTCCCATCCCTGCTTCTCCTTTACCTCAGGATATTGTACATAAGCAGACCATGAACACAATCCAGTGCCTGTGACCAGAGCAGACACAGGCATAGTTCAGCCACATTCAGTTTAGTCTCACAAAAAAAGTGCTAAAGCTGAAAGTATTGCGAAACCACATGATCGGGGCAACAGCAAACATGTGCTGGGTTATCTCTACAAAAAGGACAAAGTCACACTTCTCCATGCATTGCAACCACCACGCTTTTCCCACCAAGGTTTTTCCTCCTCCCCTCCCCAAAAAACAAGTACCACACGTGGCACACTTTGATTTTGCCTGACACTGCCAGGCTGGGATGATCTGATACGAAGGGCTGCACTGTCACCCTCAGCAAGAACACACTTCCATGTTATGTTTTTCCAACCTTCCATCCCAGGTGCACATAGAGGCACCTATGATATTGTCACGCATCATGGAGCTTGGAAATGATAATTGAGTTATGATAATATTTAACTAAAAACCTTGACAAATTCTGACATCCAAACAAAGTCTTGATAACATGATTCCCCCTTCCCTGGCTTTCTCCTCACACCACAGACAAGAGGTGCCAGTACTGGAGACCAGGAATCCAATCCAGCTCCGTTCACCCCTTCCAATAACAAATGATAGAGCTGCCTTTTTTCTATTCTCTGACTTGCTACTGAGATCACTTCTGTGTAAAGCAAAGCCACAAATGTGAGTCTTTAATTTCATCTGGAAACAGGTGCATTCTTCATAAAATATTTCTTACCCAAGACAGATATTTGCAGCGATACATCCCAGAGTCACTTCAACCCCCCATCATGAAAAATTCTATTCACACTTTAAAATTTTGTGAAATTATTAGAAAATTCATTAAGAGAAAAACCCAATTGCAGGAAATGTTTTGTAGAAGATTCTGTTTCCAAAGCAACATTTTATGTCACACTTTTCCATCAGATCTGAAAATTTTGCTGCATGAAGGTTTGCATGATAATATGCATTTAGTTATATTTTGACAGCCTTCAGTGGGCTGTTACAATAGTCTGTTCTCCAGAAAAGAAAGTCTAACCACCACACCAAGATGAGCCTTTGGGGTTTGGTTAAATTTCTCCTTAAACTGATGTTTAAGTGTAGTAAGGGTTTTCCTTAGTGTGGCAACTTGCCAATTTAACATCGGGGAAATTCAGATAAGTTTATAAGTAAGCTTGCTGAAATGACAAATGGGATTTGGAAAGCTGAAACGGGAGTTTCTGTTTCTCTTGTGTTATAAGGTAGTGCCCTCCACTGGCCAAATGTCCTCACTTTAAAACAAAATAGCAAAAATTCACAGTGACTCCAGAATAAAACCCAGAAAATACCTCCAAAACCTCTCAGAATCAGTATCAAATTCTTATAAGAGGTTATTGCTTAATGGCACCCATTTATACTAATGGCAGCCTTGCTTTCATATTACACAGTAATAAAACTACTTTGGGTGCTGAAACAAATACCAAGGCAGCCCTTTTAAAGTGTTCCAAATGCGAAGTGATAAGACAGAAATGAGTAGTACAAAAAAGTGTAATTTAACACAAGGCCATATAGTGGTAAAAAGCATAGAACCAGATTAGCAATTACTACTGTCTGTTAAATTTTCACTATTTTACCTTTTACTTTTCTGTTCAGAAATTATGGATTCTCATGAAAATCTCTCTTTGAAGCAACTAATAATGTTTTTGAGTGCCATGCTGAGGACAGAACTACTTGCATCAGTAATACCTGTATTAGATGTAGTTGAGAGTGGGATTTAATAAGTGTCAAAAGCCAACAGACTATGAGAAACCTGGAAACAAGCTGGATGTAGATTTATGCCCTCCACTCATGTTACTGTGGGTTACCCCAGGGACACTATCTTAGTAATAAAAGTGTTATGAAGGAGTTTATTGTCGATTCAATTATCCTACACAAGATCACTATCTAATTACTAGATTATATTATATTCAGTGGGATAGAGTTGCTGGTGATAAGGTGAACTGTTTCTTTAATAAGATTAGAAGCAATAAGCAATAGGAGGAAGTCATGATAAAAATGCAAAGATAAATGGAGCTGGCAGAGATAGGCCAAAATCATAAAAAGATTGAAAATAAGCTTGGTGTTATGAGCTGCACACTTAGATTTTCAAGCAAAGACAAAGAAGGACTAAAACAATTCTTAAGACCCTGAAAAAACCTTCACTACCATCTACAGAGACTGGAAGGTTAAAAGTCAGAAGATGGGTTTAACAACCCTTTTTTCAAGGGATTAACAATGACCATTTTCTTTGATGACATCTGATGTAAGCATTTAGGCCTAGCATAAGTTTTACCATTTGCCCTATTCACTTTGTATAAAATTTCTGTGTTAGTGGGCAATGAAGGAAATTAGTCATGTTTCATATCTGCCAATCACATGATAACCTACTACCAATAAAAAAAACCCCAAAACCAACACTGTTCCTAAACTTGTTTTTAAAAGGAAAAGCTAGATTCCAAGTCTAACCATGAAGCATCTTCCTTTGAACACAAATTCGATTTTCCACCCCAGCAAACAGCAGTGCTAAGGGTATCCCCCAGGCTCTGCAGAACCCATCTCTGGTGAGGTGGGGAGCAGCTTTGGTCTGGTCTTCCAGGCAACCTGGAGTGAGCACAAACACCAACAAACAAAAATAACCCAACACCCTGGCTTCATTAAGGCTCAATCCTCATAGAGCGTCCTGCTCTCCACTGGAGATTAATTTGGTATGCTCTTTTTATATCAGGATTCACCAGTGATGACACAGAGCAAGTCATTCAGTCCCCCTCATCCTCAGGGTCTCAGTTTCCCGTTAGAAGATGATTGTTTTGCATCCACTGCCTCACCTCAGATCTATCTATTCACCTCTCCTCAGGGTTCCTTTGATTGTTTAATAACCACATTCTAATGGGTTGTCCTGGGAATCATTTTGTAGGTGAAGTCTCCCTAGTACAATCTAAGAGCCAGTTTTGTGCTGGGAGCTTGAAATAAAAAACGGGAGGAGGTGGGAACAGTGGATGTTGGGTTGCTTCCACATTCAGGTCTCTCTGCTTCTCTTACGCTACTTTCAGCCCTCAGACTGAAGCAATGAGCCATTTCCACAGCCACAGCACACGCATTCATACACAGGAATGCAACACAAGCACCTTCATGCTTGCTAAACCTCTGCACAGAACTGTTTTAGCCAGGACTGGATTAAACCCATGGTTCCTAAACACAGCCTGACTCTGCTGTAGACAGAGCCTCCAAAAGAAGAGCAACCGCTGGTCTCGCTCTCAGCCCATGAAAAGTGATCAAGCCCCACTTTCCCTGTGGGGAACAGGTGGAGCTCTCACTTCCCTGGCAGCCTGTTCCAGCTGAAGAGCTACTGCTCAGCTGTCCCGAGGGCAGCCACCACTGACCATGGGCATTGTGTGTGGATCTCACCTGCCACAGGTTCCCCCAGTGCTGAGCTGCAGCTCTGCCCTGCTCCCTGCCAGGGACCAGCTGACGTTTACCTTTGTGTGACCTCAGGGAGCCACAAAATGCACACTTGCTTAACCCACACTTGCTTAACCATGCTGACATATAGAATTTCTAACTTTTGCTTTTCCTTACAGTGGAAAGAGCTTTAGACACCACAGCTTTAAACCACAGAGCTCTGAAAAACAAAAACAGGATGTCTGCTTCTGAAGCTGGTGCTATGTGTATTTTTCCGGAGACAGTGCTATCTGGGACCAGGTTGGTGCAATCTTTCAGTGCAGTCTATTGGCCAAATTCTCTGTCCTGATGGAAGGTTAACCCTGGTGTCTATGACAGAAAATGTTGTCATGGCCAAGGATTCATGTCATCACAATCAGCATAAAAATAGAACCAGCTGGAGATTTAAAAAAAAAAAAAAAGTTTAAAGTTATTCGTCTCCTTCACTCTTGCAAAACCCCAGTGATGCACTGATGGAGTCACCTTCTGACTTTTCATCAGAGAATTTGAAATATTAGGCGATTACATCAGGCAATGAGGCAGTCCAAACATTTATTGCTAAAAATACTCATCAACTGATTGAAATTAACATATTTATTTAATCAGAATTGATTAATCTCTAACAACATCATTCTTATGCAACTTTGGACACCTCAGAAGCAGCCATTCGAAAAGATCAGAGCTCCACTCAGGTCAGCAGCATATGGGACTTCTGGCCTCTGAGGAAAAGGGACAGGAATACTCAGCAAGAACTCCAGGCAGCCACAGAATTACAAACAGAACGTGATGCTTTTGTCCCCTGGTTCAGGAGCTGTTCCCATTTGTGCAGAGATCACCAGAAACAAACATCACCCAGCTATCTAAGGATTCAAAGCAGCTGTATTTCTGACAGAAAGGTCTCTCACATTCAATTTTCAAGCTTGCTGCTGGATTTCACTGACAGCTTCTATCAGGACAGCTTCTCTTCTCCAGGCTTGCATGGACCACTCACATCAGCATTCCACTGGTGGATGCATCTACCGCTGAGACCTGGGCAGTGCTGTAGCCCATTGAACTGGTCTGCTTTCACTCTAATATCATCCTAAACAATAATATCAGCAGTTTTCAAGCAGCCTGGTGCTTGCTTGGCAAAACCCACCCGAGTTACTGTGACATGAATGTGATATGCACACATGCAGATTGATGTGACAGAGGTTGGTCTCAGGTAATGAAGCTCAAGGGTAGGAACTCTGTTCTCCTGGAATATCATCTGCCCTTCCCACACAATGAAGGGAATTTGGAAGAGAGCATGGCCTAAAGTAAAGCTTACGTCAGCAGAGAGCATCTCTCCTATCATCCATCCAGCAGAGCAGGCTTCACAAGCATCTACTGCTCACATTACAGAGAAAAAACCCTCAAAACATAACAGTTGTAGACCTGGCATCATTTTAATAATCTGCTTAGGAAGCTTAAAAAATTACCAGTTACAGACTTTGAAATAAAGGTTTACTGCGGGACTGATTTTGTAGCTTAAAACACTTGCTGAAGGCAAACAAAACTTCAGCTTTTGGCAGCTCCATGAAGTCAAACTTGAGTTCACAAAGTGCCTTACATGAAACTGTCATCAATGTGGGATCCTGGCATGAACTGATATGTGAAAGCCAAGTTTTCACTTGTTTTGCAAGTTGGGAAGGCTCACTGTGTGTTTATATATATGTACACACACCCCCCTTTGGCTGAATTCTACCCTTGGAAGCATTTTTGTCTAATCATTGACTCCTTTTATGACTCTAGCATGAAGATTTGTTGACCTAATTAAATGAAAAGCAAAAGCCATGCTGCTTTGGAAAGTTCACAAACCAAAGCAAGTGCAGCACACATGAAGACTTACCTGCTTACACATCTGCCAAAAGACAAGATAAATAATTATACTGAGTATATCTAATATTGATATGCATATCAGGGAAATACAGTGTTAATATCTTAATGTTTGCATTGGAATTGGGAGTTTAAACCAGGATCTATAAATACATCATGTTCTAGGCTTCTCTAATAAAGTGCACAGTTTAAATAATGACACACTACATTTCTGCTCAAGAATCAGGAGAGCTCTTAAATTAATGCATCCTACTGGGTAGAAATGCAGATACTGAAAATGAGATGATCAGTGACAGAGGTGGAAACTGCTATGCTAAACTTAGAAGCAGAAAACTGCATGAAATGATGTTTTGATTTTGTTGTTACATGGCACCTTTATATTATAATTTCTGCCCTTGTGTTTTCTATGCATTTGGAGATTCTTACATATATTCAGAAGCTAAAATTTATACATATGTTTCTCATCGTGGGGCTTAGAATATAAAAATCATTAATTTAGCAATATTCAGTTGCAAGATCATTCTGTTTCTATGCAGCTGACATCCACATCAAGAGGAGTTAATGATTTCATGGTACATTACTTTAAACCATGTAGCACATTACTTTAAATCTCTCCATATTTTAATTTCTTTTTTCATTTGTGCATTTGATTATCTTTCTGCTACTTCGATTCTGATTTTCCCCAAAAGGGAGAAATACATTTAAACATCAAGAGGAGCTAAAAATGCAGGTACAGTCTGCACTACACAATGTAACACACAATACCACCATTTTTCATGCACTAAACAGTAGAAATAAGATTACAACTGGGTTTTTTCTCAAATGCAAAACCTTTTCCTTGCACTGTGCTGATTAAAGAAAAGAAAAAAAGACCCATTTGAACAGAACAATTTAGAATTCTCTGATTTGAAAGCAGTGAATTTTGAAAGCAGGGCCCAAATATAACATGTTGGGAAAATAGGAGGACCAGGATATCTGGTATGAAAGCACAGTGCAGTTACTGTAGGTGTAGCAGACATATCATCTGTATGAGTTCCCTGGACAGAAAGTAAACATAAGATGTGAAAGAAAACATCATAAAGGCCACAGAATGGAATCACATTGCTTTCAAATTCATTCTGAAGACCACTGTCAGTATTTTTCCCTATCTGAAGGCAAGCAACCATTTGGGTTTTTTTAACCTCAGGTATTAACTAAAGAGTTTTTCCAGTGACAAGACCATATTTTCTCTCGCAAGGGTGATCTCAGATGAGTTTTTCACCAACCTTACCATAACATCCGAACACCAGCTAGACCTTCATGAGCCTGCTAACTCAAGAGATCTCCTCATCAGCATTATTTTTATCTGTTTCTGGTGGGAGATAAAACATTGCTATAGCACTGGGATGCTCTGGTCCATTCAGGCCTTGCTCTGTGTTTTAATGCTTCGCTTTACATTTGAAATTTACTCCAGAATCTCCTTGCCCAAAACTGGACATGTCCATTACAGGACAAGAGCATCAAGGTTACTCAAGATCCTGCCAATGCACAATATAGAGGTGTCCTGCATGACTATTATGTTTATTTCAAGAAATATTTGCTAAGCCAAGTAAAAGCAACAATTCAACAACTGCAGTGAAGTCCCTGATAATGGGGATTTTCTGTCCTGGACAATAATTTCACTTGCGTATTTGTGGAACATAATTTCCTTAAAAGTTTGCCGGCTTTATAAAAATATGACATGAGGCAACCTTTGTATTTTCAGGCTGTATCTATAGATGGCTATTTCATATAGGTTTCCAATCAATTCATATTAGGACTGCTCTAGAACTTAAACTGATGTGGAATTCTACAAGTGTAAAATTGCCTGTAAATCTCCATCTCAGGAAGTGTGTCAGCTGCCTTAAAAAGTGGAACAATAAAGACACCAGGACTGCAAGCCACTCAGCATAGAGCAGTGCTGCTTTTCCAAGTGTCTGGCTGCTTCCATCAAACTGAAGGCCAAACTTGCATTTGGTAGGAACGTTCACATTTAGTTAGTTAGTTAAGATCAAACAATCCCTTCAGGTGCAGCCAGCCAAAGAATAACTCTTGCTCAGTGAAGGTGCCCCTCACTGTTGATGAGCATTTATGTGCTCAGGTAAGGGGCTCACTCACTGTGCCACATCGACTGCCATGGGCAGTGGTGACTCCTCGACTCCAAGGTCCATGTCATCCGTGAAGCTATTGGCCCTGGACATGTCTTGGGTGTGCCCTTCCAGGTGTCTTCTCACTGCAGAAATAATTCAAGGAAATCACAATACATTAGGAAGACAAATCTACAAGCTCTTACCATGGCATATCCATAGTTCAAACACAAGGAACCCCTTACAAGAAAGGTTTGTCTCCTTGAGGGCTGTCTACACTGAACAGAAATTCTCCACCTCTGCAATATCAACGTGGGCATGACAATAAAACAATCTGACTTTCATTTCCTCATTCAACACTATATGATACGTATGCTTTAATACCTTTAAATCTATTCTTTAATGTGCTATTATCATACAAACAGAATACTTGAACCCAACGTGCTCTTTGGTCACTATAACCACCGGTGTTCCAGATTTCTCCCATGAACTAGGAAGCCTCAGGTGCTTGAATACAGTTGGCTCTACAGGGTAACCATGGTGGATACAGGCTGTGCTGGAGTTTAGCTCATGTTTCAAGCATTCAAGAGGTACAAATTTCATTACAGATTTGGAAAACATGTAATGGCCAATTAATGAAAGACTTCACTAAGACACTGCAAAAATCAGAGAAGTGCAGCTGTAAGAGGTTAAATCCATTGTTTTCTAAAGATCTACCCTCAAAACTAATTTCCATCCAATATAGGGCTAACTTCACCATAAATTTGCAGTGTATATCTACCTGTCTTTTAAAGTTCAATATTCAAAAGCTATTTCTGCTGCAAGTTCTCTTCAATACTTTTTGCTATATTGATTTTGTTCAAAAGCTATAAAGCAGATCTAGCTGAAGTTGCTCTGATCTAAAAGCAATTTTATTAATGATTCCTGGTGATCCTAACAGTTTCTAAGGAAGTTACCTATAAATTTTAATTCTGATCATCCTTGAAAGCTTGGCACATGAGCTGGCAGGTTCTAACTTGGATAATGGATGACACATTTTAATTGCACATTAAATTCAAGGGAGTGAAAGAAGTGTTTGTGGGTGTGGGTGAATCACTAAAATTAAGCATCAAAACAAGTAAAGGCTAAGAAGTGTCACTTGCATATGCTGTGGTAACAACCCATGTGAAAGATATAAGAAACCTTCCCTCCTAGAAAATTAAATTGTTGAAATCTCCAGTTAATTCCAAAACAACACTTTGGCTGGACTGCATTCAAGGTAAATACTAAAAAGCCTACAACACCAGAGTTTACTATTGGAAAAGCCATAACCCAAATGGCAAGGAGTGAAAATGAAGTTTATGGAATAGAATTATCAAATACCATAACTGAACACTGACAAAAGACATAAAATTACAAAGCTATTTTATTTACCTCTGCTGCATTTAATCACAACTAAACTATGTGTTTCCAGGGAAACCCCAAATCCTCCTGGCACTGGGAGCATGAATTTCAGTGCTCTCCCGGCACTCCTGAAACACTTTGGCTGCTCTAGAGGAGCTTTATTTTGTGAGAGCTGACAGTTCTGCATTTGTTCTGATAAGACATTTTTCCTGTACGAGAAGTATGTGGCCTTATTTCCAAAGTCTTGAAACACACAGGCCCAGTATTTGAGGTATTGCTTTGGGAAGCACCAATCTCTGAACAACTAACATGGCACATGATCATGTCTGCAAAAATCAACTGGGGGAGTTTTGGCTTCAGCTACAGTAAGGTTTTCCTCATAGAAACCTAGCAAAACTCAGGAGAGGGTCAAGGCAGAGTTAAATCACTGTGCCCATATTAGGCACATCAGATTAAAGGGAAAACTGCATTGTTGTCAATTCCTATTTCACAATGAACTGCTGAAAGGGTCAAAGCAGGGCCTAGTTAATTCATGGCAGTTTGCCTCCTTCATAGCACAGCACAGATACTAAAGTTACTGCAATGCATTTACCATGAGAATCTGTAGGGTTATATTTTAGTCCTGTCATTTTAGGGGTTTGGTCCGTATTGCATTATCAAACTTCTCTCTGATTCACCACCGTGCTGTTTGCAATCTGCACCCAGGCACTCCCAAACACCTCAGAAAACCACAATTTGTTTACATTTGGCTTGCTAACTCCTTTTCTGAGAAGTGTTCCCTGCCACACTGTGCTCCACAGCACGGTGGTTCTGAGCAAAGGGGGACAAGAGCAGGAGCCAGACCTGAAACCTTCGCTTCCTCAAGATAGCTGTGTGCCGTGCTGAGCAGCTCTGCTGGTCCTGCAGGGCACACCTGGAGCCTGCTCTCTGCCCAGGGACCTTCTGTTGGGACCTCATCCCGGGACTGAACAGCCTCAGCCTGGTCACCTACACGAGCAGAACAAGCTTCTGCTGTGTCCTCACATAAGGCAAAAGCACTCAAACCTTCCCTTGGTGAGGACTGCTGTGATTGTCTGTGGCAGTCTCATTCCACAAGGAGGGCAAATTTCATTCCTGCAAGCATTTGGAAAAAGACAATAATGTGATTTTGTATTCTCTACAAACAGGAGTTGCGTATCACATACTCCATAGCTGATTTTATCAGCTGAATGGAACTTGTGTATTTTACTCCATGAAAAGAAATACTTGGGTCACGTCTCAGAGACTGCCTCACTCCTTCCCCTCTGCCCTCCCATGCTTCCATGATCAAATCCATGGACAGAGCAATTTTTGCCATTTTGGGTGCAGACTAGATTTATCTCAAAAGTATTAAGAGAAAAAAGAGCTACTCATAAATGTGCTGCTCTAATACATCAAGTTAAAGCAGAGATCACAGCTCTGAGGCTCATCATATTTGAGTGGTGATATTATGAGACTCCCTACTACTCTCAGAGCCACTTGACTCAATTTAAAGTATTGGTTTTGTGAAGTATTAAAGCCATCAATAGAGAATACTTGTTTTATCCTTGCAACCCCAATAAAAGTTGTTTAGCACTGATTTCCTTTTATGCTTTTATCACTCATTAATTCTATGTGTTTCTGCTTTAAAATAATAACACATGAATAATGTTTTCTGGTCCCTAAATTAATGCTAATGGTAAATGTATGTAATACATGGTATTTTCTAAATATTTTCTGTCTTTTAAGTGACTGTCAGAATTGTGAGCAGTTATCTCCTTATTCAAAACACTCTTTCTGGAACCAGCTTAGTTTTTGAAGTTTCCTTGAATTTCCAAAACTCATTTAGAGAGCAATGTTCAGTCATAAATTGAAATTTCCAAAAATCACACTAAAAGGAACAATTTTTTTTTTTAATGTCAAGAAGCCATAAGCTCCTGAGCAATAAAGTAATTCATAATAATCATTCATGATTGTGCTTTCACTTGGAGGAAATGTGGAGCATTATAACATTCAACACATGGCAGTGATGTTTTCCACAAATAAAACGCAAAGTTGTAAGGCCCAGCTACTACATAGGGTAGTTTGTAGCAACTGCAGCTCAAGCCAGAACAACTCTGTCTTCTCTCTCTATATTTATTTTCATAAGATTTCCTTGTCCAAACTGACTTTATGGGAATTAATGCCCTACAGTTGATGCTGCAGAGTATGAAGGAGGGGAGACAAGGAAATATGAACAGGAAAAGAAGAGGAGCCATCCCTCCTGTCAGGGTTTGGGATACTTTTTCTTTTTTTGTTTGTCTTAGAATTTTTCCCCATTCTAGTTGCTGGGGCGTGATAATGGGTGAGTGATTAGTTGCTGGGAGGTGATAATGGGTAGGTGATTAAGAAAATACAAAGAGTTGGCTCTGAGATGGGTGCAGCTAGCTAGCTGTTATCTAAGATTCCCTGATATCTGAGATTTCCCCCTCAGAGGGGGGCAGAGATACTGGTGGACTGGGACTAGTTAAAAAGAGCCAAGCACAGCTGTAGGGTACCTTCTTCACTCCTGGACACGGAGAGGAGAGGGAGAGAGACTGCTTAGAGCTCCAGGAAGAATCTTCCTCCACCGTGGGCTTCTGTTTTCAGCTGTGTGTTTCTACCAACTCTCCACTGTCTGCTCCAGTGTCTTGAGGGAAAGAAACTCAGGATCCCCGAGCCCCCTTTTCCCCTCCCAGGGGAGTCATCGCACCCTCCCTGCGCACCGGGACCACCAGTGCCCCTGCTGGCTGTGACTGCACCAAAGGGGAACTGTCAACAGAGCGGGAAGAGACTATCCGTGGGTTTGTCTGTTCTTATTTGAGGTGGTTACCATTGTTGTTGTTTTGTCTGTCCCATCATGTACATATATATAAAAATATATTAGTAAAGGACTGTTATTCCTCTTTTCTCATACCATTGCCTGAAAGCCCCTCGATTTCAAAATTTTACCAATTCGGAGTGAAGGGGGATTACATTTTTCTATTCTAAAGGAGGCTTCTGCCCTCTTTAGCAAATACCTGTCTTTGAAACCAAGACACCTCCTTTCCATGTGTTACTACTCACAGTATGAAGAAGCTGCACCTGTTTAATCATAAAATATGCAATATTTTATGGGCATGAAAAGTTGGAAGGAGCAAATTGAAGATACAAAATAGTATCTACCACAGTACAACAAATTCCAACAAATGCTATAGACCCAGGGATTCCTGAAACAGATCAATTGATTAAATTAAACAGCAAAAAGAAAGCTGTTTCATGCACCTCTACTTTTCATTTCAGCATCAGTTTCTAAAATGGCAAAATCATATAATAAACACAATCAGAGATATTTTTTGTAATGCTATTTGGCTTTGTCTAACCTTAGATTCCTTATCTACACTACACTAACTTCTGTCTTTGTATTGTGGAGAAAAGGCAAGCTCCCAAATTACAAATGCAACAGAAAACATGACTGCACATGGTTCCTACTATTGTGGTCATTCCCAAACAGGCAATTCCTATCAACAGCAGGACAAAATAACAAGGAAGATTTTGCACTATTCTCTTCTCAGATAAAGAAGGTGAAAAAAAAGGAAAAGCAGGTTCTCTATTCCTTCAGTGCCACTGTCTCATCATCACTTTCAGAGCAGAAGCTGTTAAAACCTTCTCTCTCTTAATGCTGAGCTGCACTACTCAGTATCACCAACACATAGGAAACAAAGACATTATTTCATTTCATATGTAAGACTGCATCTTGACAGACGATCCCTGGGATGAATAACTCTACTTCCTTTATCACAGGGATGAACTGCCTGTGGGATCCGTGTTATATCTTGTCTACCTTCCTGTGGCAGGAACTTGTACCACCTCACTTTAAAATCCTGTATCTGTAAAGATGTATAGAGGCAAACTGGTTTGGGGCCTAGACTGGGACATTTCCAAAGCCTTACTTTCCTCAGAAAAATAAAGAAAAGTTAACAGATTATGAAAGCCCAGAGGCCTGGAAGTGTCTGACACCTGAACACTCCTCTTCAACTTGCTTTTTTTATCATTCGTCTCAGCGGGCAAATGGCATTTGACCTCTTCTGAGGAGTCATGTTGGAATAATACAGCAAAACATAATTAGCATGGACTGAATAATATGTTTACCAAAATTATAAGAGCTTTTCTTCATTTGTGTGTGAAGCTGCAGTAGTGCCAGAAGTGTACTCAGTACTACTCTAAATAAGATAGTTTTGTTTTAGTTTTATGTAAAACTGTTACAAATCCGAGCATCTGAAGCTGTGATTTTTAAATCCTTACTATGTACTCTAGCTGTCTGCAAATGCCACATACTCACATTGTCCCATACACAACTCCTAGAGCTACAAGTGCCCAGTACAGTTAAAAAAGCCAAGCTATTTTCTGTACCTAATTTTAGGCAGATAAATTTATTATCATCATTCAAGATGTGGCTGACTGCAGTTCTTGTGCATTCCTGTGAATTTGATTTTGCCCCCAAAAATCCTGCAGAATCACTCCAACATTATTTAAGCAGTGGTTTGCTAGCAGCACAGAAATAAAAAAGCATCTGAAAAGGTGAACTGAGGAATAAGAATAAAATTGTATTTGCTGCAGACACATTTCTAACTCCATGCAAAAAGTGCTGAGCACTCTTCCTGCTGTAGTTACAGATTGGGCTGCAAGTGTTTTAGATAAACTTCAACATCTGGTTTCCTGTGTATCTGATTTGAAACAATCAGCACTCAAAATGCACTAATGTTGCCTTTATTTGTTGTACATTCTTTGTTTAGATAAGCCTGCAGGCCAAATGACACACTGCCTTACACCCCTGGAACTCAATCACTCTTTGCAGGGCTGATGGGACAGCACTGGGGTGTAAATGAATACCAACACATTACTGAAAATCACAAGGGCATGCAGCACTGGAGAAAAGCATGTAATGCTAGAAAACACGCAGGGAGAAACAATTAAACATACTCCTGAATGCACATGAGGATGTGTTATCTACCCAGCTGCCTGAACATCCTTTTCAAACCTAGCAAACAAGGATGTAACACTCACAAAAAATCCTCCAAAAAACCCAGAAAAAATCCCACAAACTACAAATCAAACAAAAAACCTCACAAAACAACAAACCCAGACATTTTCTACAGCATCATAAATATGGCTGCTTTAGAAGACATATTTCAAAATCAACTCCTTTAAATGCAGCACATCAGCCTAAAACATTTAACTGAATATTTTGTATGAAATAACATGCAGAGTGAGCCAGTGTCCATTCTGCTGAACCTGTGCAATGCCTGGCACCCACTGACAAGCAGGTTTGTTGACAGGTTCAGAAAGTGGTCAGGGACCAACGGCACAAAGAGCTGCCAGGATCTCCTCATAGACAGACAGGCCCTGAGAGAAGGGAACTGGAGATTCATGGAGCCTGGGAGAGAAGCCCTGCACAGCTACTAATCAAGATGCAACCAGAAATACAAAAGTTACAGAATTACACCCAGGACTGATTCTCATGAATAAAACTGACAGTTTTATTCATGGGAATGACTCACAATAAAAGAGATGGGGCTTGGAGCAACCTGTCTTAGTTAAAGGTGTCCCTGCCCATGGCAGGGGTGGAACTGGATGGTCTTTAAGGCCCCTTCCAACCCAACGCATTTGGGATCTTCAAGTCTGTTCTGCTGAGTCAGATGGAGAGCAGAAGTTTTGTTGTAAGAAATAGAGGCTTTAAGGGCATTTCCACATGCATGGGAAAAGATCTCTGGCTGGCAGAGTTCCATTTACTCCTGAAATGCCATATCCTATCCCTTCTCCTGCCAGAGGGGGAAGTATCCAGGCAGCTGGACCACATGCAATCTACAGCCACGCAGTAAATATTCATATTATTGACCAACATGCAACATGGAATCATGGCTTGGCTTGGAAAGGCCCCAAAACAAGGAAGACAGGCAAACATGCAGCCTATACCTGAATCCTAGAGGGGTTTTTCATTCTCAACCCAAATCACAGAAATCTCCCATCTCTTAAAATACAGGGTCATCTTCATTTTAACATTTCCTCTCTCCTGGGCTCTGTTCCTGGAAAAAAAAGTACTGCCTTTTCTCTTTTTTTTTTTGTTATGAAAGCTGTATCTTCTAAACATACACCAAAAAAAAGGTAGACTTACAAACTCATTCTAGTCTGTGGGGCTGATGTGGAGGGTATTAGTGGGTAAGGTCTGGCAAAGAGGTTGGAAAACACATTTTCCTTGTTGCCTGGGGAAGGGAAGCATCAGAGGTACCACTAAGTGAATTGTACAGCAGATACATTAATTAATAGCTATTAAATTGTGCCTCAGGGCAGCAGCAAGAGGGTTATGACAGCAGGAAAAACATAGAAATGAGCTGCTTTTCATGGTCACCTGAGGCCCAAATGCTGCCCCAGCTGGTCCAGGAGGGATGTGACCTTTGGGAACACATCTAATAGGACAAGTTGTGTTCAAATGATGCCAAGAAAGCAAAGTTTTTAATATTCTACAGCAAACTCTTTTGACTCATTTCAATTTTGAAGAGCATTTCTTTATTCTCTCAAGACTTATTCTGTTTGTTTTGCTTATCTGACACAATCCTTGTGCCCATGAGTATTTTGAACATGTTTTTGAGCTAGAGATACCATCTACACCTTGTGAATATGTTCAGAGATCAGCTCTCCAAGATCAAATTCACGTCACCAATATTAATGCGTTTAACTTTCTAAGGCTGGAAATACTTGACTGTTCATTCAGTTATTCTGAAGATGGAAACATACAGTAATAACAGTGAAGAAAAATAGGACAAAAATAGCTTTGAAAGTGACCCTTCTTCAATGCTTTCCTTTTTTTTTTTTTTTCTTTTTAAAGGACAAGAAGAATTTGACCTTAAACTGAAACAATTAATAGTTAGTGAAATGTAATTTGGCAGCTTGTTAGCTCTGCAGGGAGTGCTCTTAACACATACAAACTCTTAGAATTACACATAGGGAATGTATCACGTACTATAAATATATAGTTACATTCCATTATGGGATTCAGAACTGTCATTATAGTAAAAGTGTTTATTTTAACTAGGAAGCACAGTTTTAGTGTGGCTATTAAAGAATATAAACCAGTCTGAAAACATTTTTATTTTTCATGACTGTTAATGGTCAAAGTATACAAATTGCAGTGACAGTAAAAACAGAAACATCTTCTGAATTGTTGTCAATCTTTTGACTCACAAGAACACAAAACCCGATTACTCTAATTACAGTGACACATGCCACGGTTATTTGCTGGTCTTTTGCAGTTCTTGCTCTCCTACAATGGAATCCTTGCAGAACAATTTCCCTATTTACTAGTGTGAATCATGAATTCAATACAGACAATATTGTTACCAACCTGCCTGTTCCATACTGACCAGAAAAACAAAATCTACATATTGAAGTAAGTCTAAACACACCTGTCAGTGTGAGTGACCTTCTGTCCCCACCAAATGCATCTGCAGGGGACATAGAATCTTCCTCCTGAGGAGATGTGTAAGGAGACCCTGAGGGGCAGAGGTGGGAGATGACTGCGGGTGCAGAGAATGCTGAACACAGCAGTCAGTGCAGTGCAGGCTGGCTGCAGATTCTGACAGTCCCAGAGTGAAATCTGGATGAATGCTGAATGTGAGGAGTGACTTGACTGAGATCAGCATCTTCAGGGAAAGTGGATATTGTACAAATTACAGCAGATATGTGTTTTCTTACCCCATCAGTCCCATTACAAGGCTTTGGTTCCACCCAAGCTTCTTTAAACCACTTTTCTGAGGACTGAGGCACAAAGTCATCTTTGATATGTGTGAAAGTAACATGGCTCAATTCTCATTCTTGGTGCTATTAATATTATTATTTATCACACTCCTCATTCTTATTTTTACCTAAACACACTATTACAGACATTGAACATAACAGAGCCATCAGGAGAAAACCCAGCTTCATGATACCATCTTGATTTCCAACCAAACATTTTAACCACAAAAAAAGAGTGTCCTTTGTTTTCTAATCTATTCATCCATCCAAAGCCATTTGTTTTCTAACCAACATCCAGCATTAATTGTTTCAGACACATTGTAAAGATGACAGAAATTGCAGATGTGTTTAGGACAATCTGCCTGGTGTCACTGACCAACCAAAGATTCTCTGCTATTTGTTGGCAGGCAAACCCTTGCAGAATATTCCCTTCAATTTTCTGTGGTATGGAAGATTCAGATACCACTCAGAATCTTAATTTGCCTGGAGAATCCAAACAGTGATTTCCAAGTTCCATCTTGTCCTAGAATATCTACTACAATCATGTGATAACTGGGATAAAAGTTTCTCTAGAATAACTTTGTTAAAGCATTTGGATATTTTTCTTTTTTACGTGTAAAAACTCACAGAAAATTGTTAAGTTGCTGTTTCTAAGTAAAATAACAAATCAATTAATACGTGAAATAAGAGGTCACTTGAGATTGAGCTTCTTTTTGTCCAGAAAAAGAACATTTAAGATTTCTCAAGTGTTCATTCCTTAGTGGTTTGAAATAACCATTTCACTTTATCTCTTAAGTGTGGACAAAATGATAATTCACTATATATGCACGTCTATATTTTTTCTGCAAGTCTATTTAGGGGAGAGCAGCATTCCCTGGCCACCCAAATGCAGAGTACAAGCCACCCCAGGATGCTGTGTACCACTGCTGAGACAGAAAAAACCCCAGCTGGTTTGGCCTAATATCAGATAACAACAGACCAGGACAAAGAACAGTTTTGTGCATTGCCCTGTCTCCAGCTGAGGTGCAGAGCAGATGCACAGGGACAGGACAAATATACAGAGCTGGCTTCACAGCTTCCTAGGAGCTGCAGCTGGGGAGCTTTCCAAGCCTGAGGTGGTATCCAAGAATCCTTGATAGGGCTTTTGACACAATAAATTTGTTCACATGGCATTGAGGAAACATAACAATTTGTTTACACAGATTTTAGTGCAGATGTGAATGTGCACTTGCCCAGAGAATGGAAAACCTATGCAGTGGCCTCAAACATAGGGGGGGAAAAATGCAACCCCAGTGAAGTAGCATGTCACAGCCCTAGAAAGGTAGGATATAAGGAAAATTAATTTCATCCAAGTAAGCTCTCAGAGGAAGGTGTTACAGGCTCTGGAAATAATGAAGGCATAGCCCAAGAGGTAAATTACTGCTCTGGGGAGGAGAATGCCAAGACTCTTATGACAATTCCAAAGCATCAAGACCCAGGATTGTCACTGGCAGCATGAAGGGTACCAAATGTTTCACCCAAGGATTTGAGAGATTTGGTTTCAGATCAGTAGGGAGAAATTAACGCCTTATTCCCCACCTGCCCTCACCCCTTCCTTTCCACTGATGCACATGTGCAGTTATTTCCTTATTCTGAGCACTGCGTTTTGCTTTGGGGGACACCTCTCAGATCTCCCCCAAACCAGTTCCGTATGAACTGCTTTTCCTATAAATGCTTCAGTGTCCCCTTATCCAGATTCAGACATGGCTCTTTGCCCATCTGAGAGGCAGATTTAAAGGGGCTGAAGTTATAAGTGACTGGAGCACTTGGTGGGTGTAAAGCATTGACCCCTGCTGGCTTTGCAAAGGGTATGATGATGGGGGTTTGCTTGCATGGAACAGAATCTCCTCCTTGACACCTGATCTCCCCCAGCACAGTTCCTTCAGACAGCTGGCAGAGAAGTTAATAAGATAAACACTGGGAAAATCTCTGACAATTCCATGTCATGTGGAGAAAAACTGTCTGGCCCAGTCACAGCAGCAGCAGCTAAACGCAGGGAGGGAAAGGGAAGACTGTGGATGTGTCACTGCACCCTAGGAAATGGGAACACACTAAAGCCCATTCAGTGCTGAGACGGGAGATGTGGAGGTGAAAGAGGCAGCAGAAGAGAGCTTCAGGAATCTCCTTAAGAAGCCTGATTCTGAATTAAATTCTTTCAAATAGTAAGCTCCTTCAAGCTAATTTTTTTTATTAGAAATCACTACTGAAACAGCCTTTATGGACTCCAACTTAAATTGCCTTGCTCCCCAATTATAAGTGAAGTCCAGGAAGTATTTCAACCCAGGCTTCTTCCAGCCAGTTCATATCCAAGACTGGCATATACTAATGCATTTATTCATCTAGCAAAGAACATCTTTACCCCTTTGAGGAGACTTAAGAAGATAACTGCAAATAATGTAAGTTGAAGGTCTTTACCAGGCAGAAACCCCATAAAAGCCATTGCTACCTTACCCAAGTAGATCTCTAGCAGACACAAGTGACTTTGCTCATCTGACCTATGAATAGGCCTAACTGTGGTATCAATGTGATTTTACCTCACACGAAACAGTGCAACCACAGAACTTTCAGAAACCCTGTTTCTCCAGGAGAAAATACAAAACTAAAAAAGCAACAAAATCCTATTTAACACATTTTATCATGGTCAGGCAGGCTTGAGTGTATTTTTTGCACATTTTCTGCTCATCAGGCTTTTTAAATTCACCCCCGTAAGCCTTCAGCTGCTGGACCCCTGCGTACACCAAAATCCAGGGCACAGTCTCTGTCCTCTCTCTTTCTCTCTTTTACAAGGTTATGGGAACAGGAGCCAATCTGAGCCCTTCACATAAACAGCGAGAGAAACTTGTAGACTTTATCTAGGGCTGCTCTTGGTCCAGGACAGCTCATTCAGCACAAATGAATCTCACATAGATCCAGGTCAACCCGACCTGAAAGGATCTTAATTGGGTTAGTACAACCAGCTCTAGATATCCCATTGCCATGGTCTGATTCACCCCCTTCCAAACAGCATCAAAGAGTCACCAACAATAAACACTAGCATTATGCTGCTTAAGGTTTGTTGGTTTTCTTACAACTGGAATCAAGTTCTGAGAACTCAGCATAATACAAGAGTTAAAGGAACACAAATAGACCCAAAGGGTCAGAGCATGGTTGCAGTGTACACGCTCATGAGGCAGAGCCAGGACCAGGCTGTGCGCAAGCCAGAATTCCAGGAATTAGTTATCAGAGTTGTATTACAGATGTTCTTCTCATAATTCACCTTACCCAAAGGGGGAAAAGCACTCTTCTTCTTTTACAGGGGACATTAAGTCTATGTCAGACCACAGCAAGAATGAAAGAGAGGAAACCCAGGAGGGTTTTTTCTTTGATGGTGCATTATCAGTACTACAGATGCTTAAGACAAAAATAACACAAAATTAAAATAATTCACTGTTCTAGAAAACATCAGCATTGCTTTATATTCCCAAGCTGGATACTTTTCTGTTGTGTTGGTAGAACTAATCACACCTGTACTTTTTCCATAATACAAAACTGGAGGTGCCATAAAGGAGTTTTACCCACATGAACATAGAAGGGAAAGTAGAACTCTCTAATAAAGGGGGCAAAGCAGAGAGGAAGGGATATCCCAGAAATTCATGAACCTCCCTCACCTCTATGGGCCTTAACCCAGAGAAATTCCCAAAGAAATTATGGCCAGGTCACCTGGAACATTCAATGCAAAGTTCTCTGAGTGGAACACAAAGAGCTTTGTCCAGAGACAAAAGCTCTTGGTTTCCAAAGTGGTTCCACTTTTTCCAAAGTGAAAAAAAATATATTTGAGTTTTGCCAACTTCCCTTATAAAGAAGGAATGCATTGTCTACAAAAAGCATCGCTTAAATACACATTATTTTTCCATATTTCTCCCTCTGAGTGGCTTTTTAACGATGGTTTCCATTTTATCAATTATTTCTATTCAAGTCAGTATTCAGTTTTATTTAACAGAAAATTCAGCTAAAAGCAGGTATCAGTAGCCACTTACAAAAGTCCAACACCCTAATTCTGCAGGAAAGATTAAGACTTTTAAGGAAAACCACTCCTAGGTAATCAGCAGAAACTTTTTGTGGCCTCACAATTTACTCATAATTCAACATTGCATTCTACAAAAAAAGTAACAAGGTCAAATTGCTTCATCAGTTGTAGTCCAGCAATGCTAAACAGATCAGAATTTGCCCCAATTTTAATCAATACAAACAGTCTTACTCACTTGGAAATTTATTAACTCTGATCAATAGATTTCATATAACAGCTGCACAAAATCAACCAACAATGCAACCTATACAGAACACTGCAAATATTTGCTCATTAGGAAATTACTGTTGTTTCCTCTTTTCTTTCCAAAAGATAACAATATTGCAAAACATGATTTAGCCAAGTATTCCAGTGCTAAAGGTGCACCAGTTGTATGTACACAGCAGATTACTAGACACTCCAAAATTGAAGGGGAATCAGTTCCAGATGTTTTCTACTGATTAAATTCAGCCCAAGCAAGGTTAAGGAAATGACAAGCAGGTACTTTTCTTTTTTGCCATAGTCAGGAAAAATCCCCTTAGAGCTCTGAGTGGCTCTAACTGGCAGACACTGGGTGCAGCACCTTTTTTCCTGGATTTTCATGATTAACAGAGACTCTGAACAGCCTCCATAGCAACTAATTCTTTTTGCCTCCAGTCTGTCAGGCTTTACGCAGATAAAAATTAAAAGGAAGAAGCTCAAAAATAAAAAACAAACAAATATTCTTTTGAAATACCCCAGTGATGTAAATCCCAAACCACAGCCCCTCTCACTGCACATACGGCTGTCTACTGCAGTCAAAGTATAACAAAAGAAATATTAAGGTGTCACTAAACCAGGCCGTGGCTCAGTGCAACGGTGGCAGCACCTTTATGACCCATCACTTCATTTCAAACAGGGCAGAAACATTTTTTACCATCTACAGAGGTTGAAACAAAGCTTTACTTCTTAGGCTTGTCTCCTATTCATCCTCAGACATTCAGAGGTTTTTTCCACACCTGATAGGATTAAACTGAAATAAAGACATTGTGTTTGTGTATCCTTAAGCAAACTGACAGGTCAGATTTTCCATCCCAGCATTTATTCTGAGCAGGGCAAGGAAACACTTCCAAAGCACAGAACTCCCAAATTCCTTCCAAGGCAAATATTCCCATGGAGTTGTGGTTGGGAAAATCTGCAAAGAACACCATGCATGCCTCTATATATCAAAATTATTTCCCAAGCACTGCCTGTGACTGCAAAGAGCACGCTATGTGGACAGACACGTCCAGCAAAGCAAATTGCTTAGAAGTGGCTACACCTGGCTACTTCAAAAGGCAGCCAAACCAAAAACAAGGGAACACACAGTCTTTTCCTCTCTGTTTTCCAACTAATGGTCAGTATATAGGGACACAGCTTCTCCCCCCACCAAAGACCCCCCAGTGTTTATTTTGCTTCTAATTATGGAATCTTTTCAGCATTCCCAGGTGACATACAACTTAAATAAGCAAAACACATGCTTTTCAAGACATTAATTCGCTCAGATGAAAAGTGTATTTTAAGTAGTAGTAAAAGTGTATTTACTACTCCACCATCCAAGTAAAACCAGTTTAAAAGGCCATAATTTTTTTAGACATGATGTGCTGATCTCCCGCAACAACATTTTTTCATTTCCATCAGAAAAAAAACTCCCAAATTTTTGTGGCTAAAAGGTAGCTTTGCCTTCTAGATTAAATCACATCATCTTTCCCCCACAGAGCATTCACTACATTGTCTGCAAAGATCAGCTTTTCTTGCAAAAGCTGCCATTCCTGATTACCATTCCTCCTTGTTTATGCTAAGGATAAACAACTGTGCAGGCCCATGTTTAATCCTGCACTAATTGCATTCTCCACCTCTGTAATGCTGTGTCAGTCTAAAAGCACTTCATAAACAATTAGGACTCAGAGCATCTCTGCAACAGAGACAAGACTTGCGCTCGTGTGACAGATGATGCAAGTGAAGCACAGTGAGTTAATTGTCTGCCCGAGGTCACTTCAGAACAGGGAACAGAATCCAGCAATTCTGACTCATGCAGCCCTCCCTCCACAGCATGGGATGAGCCCTGGGCATCCAGCCTCAACACCAACACAAGGATTCCAGCACAGTCCCCCACGGTGTGCTGGAGCTTTGTCACTGCCTTAGATCCTCACTTCAACCCATTTCTTTCGTGGAAAAGGGTTTGAGATAAAAGCTGACAACTCTGCACTTTTTCATGAAACCAGTACACACACACACAGACAAACAAAAAAGGAAGAAATGCAAAAAGTTGTCCTTATTCCCATTTACAAGTATCTGTTTATCACCCTCAGTAAAAGGGCTCCATGTTGGCTCAAAAATGCCTTCACTTCCATACAGTGACCAGGCAACTGCAATGGAAAACCTCACAGCCTACAACTCTACTGTTGGATGTCTGTCACCACTGGTCTGAATGCTGGTTAGGGTTCCCCCCTCTTCCTGTTTCCCTTTTTTCATCCACTGGATTGCATGGATATGTGCCTTGAAGTTTGAAATTAAATTGCTGCTGTTTGAAGTCTGGTCTTTGGGATGGTAGACTACAGTGTTCCATTTTCACACTGGAGTGAGACAGTTGCTACCTCCCTGAAACTGAGCGAAAAGATGAAACTCCAAAGTAGCCATAGTGAGAGAAATCCAAACTGTGTAGCACATCCTTATCTGTGCTTTTAAGAGCACATTTCATAGACTGTTTTCCCAGACAACCTTAACTTATATATTAGTTCCCCATTCCCCACTGCACAAGCTGCAGGACTATTTTTAATATTAAAGTAACTTGACTAATTAGAAAAATCACGGTCTTAACCAGGGTTCATGCCCTCCATGAAGAGGAAAACTTCAAATTCCAGTTTTCTTCTTTTCCTACTCTCTCCAAGGCTGCCTTTGCCTCCCCAGAATGGTTTGGCCCACCTGACCCCAGGCAGGGCAAATGCTGCAGAGCAAAGCTGTCCTGGCTCCCTGGAGCCCAACCCATCCCTTAGAACCATGCACCCATGGAGTTATTTTTTCCACATTGCAGGATCATGTCCCATAAACAGCTGGGTAATAGCCTGGAGATCAGGTCAGGCAGCTGCTGGATATCGAAAGTGTGGGGACAGATCACTGCAGGGAATTCATGATCCGGGATTATGGGGTGATACAGGGCAGGAGCATCCCTGCCCTGGGGAGGCTCCCAGGCTGCCTTCCAGAGTGCTCTCATCCACTTCTAGGTCAGTCCTAACTTCACCTTGAATACAAATCTCACTCTAACCCCTGGCCTGGTCCACTGATGAGTTCATTTGATAGCACCCGAGGCAGAAACCTCTCTAAATGTATTTGTCATTTCAACAGTGAACCTCTGGTAGATGTTTTGTGAAGTATCAAATTCCAGCAAGTTTTCATCCACAGTACAGTAGCCTAAGGCAGCTTTCTAGGCTATAATCCAGGTCCTGTGTTTATGCACACACATGGATGATACAGGAAAGGGTGACTAAAATCAGTATTGAAATTTTCTTCTGCTAATCTCCTATTTAAAATGTACATTACCACATCAGAGAAGAAACAAAACCGACTTGATCTGACATGATTGCCCATTACTTATTCATGTTCCCTGACACTTATTTCCTTCCTACTCACTGATTTGACTGGGGGTGGGCTTTTTCTTTTATTTTTCCTTCTTAAATTGTTCCTTCCCTTGGAGCCAAGTTCCAAAGTTGAATACATCCAGGGGTTGTTCTCACACAAAAGGTGGCGGTAGAGAAAGCTGTTGATGGACAGGGGCTCAGTGCTTTCCTTCACAGGCAAAGGGACTATCATCCTGTCTCAGGACCCACTCTTGAAATCCAGATTCAAAACTGAAAACACCTCATGACAGCTCTTGACAGAGGAAGATTGCACCTCTACTTGTCCCAAGTATCTTTAGTGCTTATATCCCACTTTACTTACTGCTTTACATATTTATACTAATTAAAAACACCACCCTTTAATCTTCTCAGACAGCTCCCAGTTGTATCTGACACCACAGCCTTACCTCTTCAGGTGCTCTTCTCCCCTCTCCTGCCTGGCTCTTTAGCACATCTTTCCTGAGATATGGAGGAGATAAAACTCCACATTCAGGTGCACACAAGGTGTTCACCCAGACTCCTGGATGATAATCCCACTGCTGGGTCTGGGGAGACACCCTGGGATTGCCTCTGGCTCCCCTTCACCAGCTCCCTCCAGTAGCAGAGCCCGAGAGTCACCAGGAAGCCAAAGCCTCTTCCCACAGCAGGACCTGCTCCATCCTCCTCCTTATCCTTATTGACCACACCTGGGGCTGTCCCAGCCCTATCCTCATCCTCACTAACCACACCTGGGGCTGCCCCATTCTCATCATCATCCTCGCTGACCACACCCAGGGCTGCCCCATTCCCATCACCATCCTCATTAATCACACCTGGGGTGACCCATTCCCATCATCCTCACTGACCACACCTGGGGCTGCCCTATTCCCATCCTCACTGACCACACCTGGGGCTGCCCCAGCTCCATCCTCCTCCTCACTGGGCACTCTTGGGGATGCTGCAGCTTCATCATCATCATCCTCATTGACTCCTCCTAGGGCTGCCCATCCTCAGCCCATCAGGAATGGGGTCAAAGCAAACACATCCCTCCTCGCCTGCCCACAGCGTAAAGGAAAGGGACACAAAAAAAGATATTTAGAGAGTGGTCCTTTCTAAAAATACCTTTTTCTTTCTTTTTAACAGCCTTGTCTAGCAGAGACATTTACATTTTCACACACACAGCTGCTTACATACAGAGAATAGCTATATATAATGTGTCTTACCTATTTTCACTTAGATCTATTGTCTCTTAAATCTATTTAGACACAGACACATTTGCATATATGTGAATTTACAACTGCATCTCATATCTATTCAGGCTTATCTCAATTTACACTTCTGTGTTTACACTTGTGTATCTATTTAGACTGTGTCAGTTTACACTTCTGTGTAAATTATATATTAACTTACTACACAGAAAATCGATTTAGACCAGGTATCTATTTAGAGTTAAATATTTACACTTCCATCTAATTACAAATCAGCCTGTTTAGATTTAGGTATCTATATACACTTATATATAACCTCTACTGAGATTACATATATCATCTGCTTTTATCCTGCAATGCAAAGCAAATGTAGATGGTTCCAGGTGGACAGAAATTTTGTATTTTAAATCATCATCTTGCATCTCATTAGCCTCCTGTCAGCGCTGTTAGTGGCTATTAGGTTCCTTCTGATCACTCCCTGACTCCTCAGCTGTTTGCTTTGCAAGCCCAGAGCTAAAACCCTCCTGACTTATGCATCTTTTCCAGCCCTTTCCCTTCTGTTCTAACTTTATTTTGCTCCTCATTGAATCATTAGCCAAGTAATAGAAAGTGACACAATTTTACAAGAGGCAGTTTTAGCAGATTCAGCGTTAATTTTCAGGGGAAAGAAAAAAATATAAACTGTTTCTTGACATCACTGCTGTGTTTACACTTCACAGTTGGTAACTGGGCCAAACTTTCATTCTGCAAAGATTTTCATCTTAAGTTTAGGCCATAAAAGAAAAGCTCACAGTTTACCGAGATCATTCTCATCTTTCCTAAGTTTTGGAAAAGTTGAAGCCTGGGATATTCATGTGAATTCACTAAGGAGCTCCTATGTCTCCCAAGTTATCCTGTATTGGATTAGCACTGTCAGTAAATTTGCAAGGCCTGAGGCATGAGGCTTCTCTGGCTGCTCTCTCCAGACCTCCCCTGACCTGACCCTGATTGAGCTGTGACAGCAATTTCTCTAATTGAGCAGGTGTCTGTGTCTTGTTTTACTTCTGTTTATCTTTGTGTTGCACAACCATGCCTTCATATCTGCAACAGCTATTTCAGTAGGATGAGATATTTACAACCAAATAATGACAGAGTTTACAGAAATACAGGCTGGGCAGAATATCAGAGGACTTGAGAAGTGGAAACACAGGATGCAGTGTGTGAGTACAGGCAGGAGATAAGAGATGGGGCACAGGCTTGGCACTGGAGACCCCACAGCTATAAACAATTCACAAATGGTCAGCTAAAATAAAAAGCAGTCCTGAAGCAGGACAAAACTGGTTGTAAGGGTAACAGAGAACAAAGAAAAGCTGTTTCCCGCACATGAAGGGGAACATAACATGGTAAATTCAGATGAAACCTGGAGCTGTACAGCAAGGAGGAAATATGTCAGAGGGTGTTAGGAAACATTTGTAAGTGACCCCAGGTGGAGCCCAGGAGAGAAGGGAGAAACTGTCACCACAAACATCATATTCTTCCCTGTTAAGGACATGAGATTTCAACAACTCGTTGTGTACTTCCCCTCTTCCTCCTGCAGCAAATTATACCCAGGAACCGGAGGAACATAAAACCAGTAAAACAGGCAGAAATTTAAAAGCCAGTTTCACAGTTTGAATTGAATTTTTACTATTGCTGCAGCTTTTTAATTATTAAATAAAAAACATTGCATTTGATTCTCTTTTGTAACAATTAGATCTGGACTAATTAGGTCAAGATTTCAGTTATTCTAGCACTAAATTCTAGTTCTACTTTTATAGTGTGTGCTTACCCTTTCTGATACAGAACACTGAGTATAACACTTCTTAATCTTGTTTTCCACCATACCTTATCTATTAACTCTGTCTTTCCATTCTTGAAAAACCTTCTTTCAGTTCTCCCTTTTTCCCAAGGCTGACTAAGCCAGTAGTTTCATGATACTGTCCAAGCTCCTGGATCAAGGCTACAGAAGACCCCTCTGAGCAATAGTTTCTTTCAATACAGATGTCAGGAAAACCCCACAAGGGGCCTGTATTTAGTGAGAAGATTCTGCTGATTCCTCAAATATAACAAAAGAGAAACCAAATCACTGATTCCATTGTCAAGAGTAGATTTCTATGACAGAGTTTTGAATTTTCTTCCTTCCTTCTCCTGCCCAGAGCCTCACACAGCAAGATGATGTATATTCTGGATCTCAGAGTGAAATCTATCAGGGCTGCAACAGTACTGTGAAAGAGCTTACCAAAAAACTTTACAATTTATCAGGCCAGTTTATAATCTCACTTTAAAAAGCTACCTCTATTTTATTATTAATCAGTATGTTGACTCAAATACAATTTATTTGCTTCTCTAATTTTCTACATTTTTGATGTTTTAACAGTTATCTGAAATATTCATTTTGGCAACAAAACATCTATTCTAGGGTATGCCCTCCTTTACAACTCATAATTATGATTTTTTCCCCCCACTGCTGTGCTGATAGTGTCCAGAAAAATCTAAGGGAGCTGCAAACACCTTCCCTTACTCTGCACTGCCCTGGTCTCTGGGAACCTCTGGTACAAAGTCCCTGCAGAAGTCTGGTGTGACCAGTGATCCAAATCCTGGTCTTAAGTCAGGCACAACAGGGAGTTGAATAAATGCAGAACAAAAATAAATTTTTAAATCTCAAAAGCTGCTAAATTTAATCAGAAGTGTGAGTGGGTTTGGCAGAGTTAGTTGTTCTTTTCCTGTGCCTCCCCTCACCCCATCCCCACCCCCAGTCCTGTCATCCACTTTGGCCATACAAGAGAAACCACAGAATTCACTGGAAGTTCTCACTCGGGGCAGCCAGGGCTGTCTAGTAAAGACCAAAAACTTTCTGGTAAAGAGGTGTTTCCACCATGCTTACACATGGGCAAACACCACTAGTACAAGTCCTGAACTCACAGACAAATGGAGAAGTTAAACAGCTCTACACTGGCCACAAATTCTCCCTGCAAAGCCACTACCATCTGCTAAACCCACTTTTAAGCCTGGTATCTGGACACTTTCTCATGCTAATTTGGTGCATTCCTTCATATTTATGATTTTCAGACTTACTGACAGTTATGCAGACCTTCAAAAGCTTTAGTGTTTGCTTTATTCTGTTAATTTTGGCCATGTGTTTTTCCTCACCTTTCTCTCAGCTTGTGAGCTCTGGAATCTCTGAACCCACTTCACTTAAAATGTTTGCTTCTTTAGATGTACTGCAGATTGTAATCCAGCTACACCAATAAGGGAAAGCAGCCCCTTTCCCAGTGGGAAATGCAACCAGTCTCTGGGAACAACCAGCCCATTTCCAGACAGGTGAATGCTGGAATGTCGGCATCCAAACTGGCATTACAGACAGAATAAATCAACATTAACACTACTGCACATTTTATATGAGAGGGATGACAAAGGTAAAGGGGCCAGAGAAAACTGCAGTTCCCTCCCCACTCCTGGTGAAAAGTTACTCTTGAGCAGTTTTGCTTTAAACTGTGCATACATCAGCATGCAAGAAACTCCAAAAAACAAACAGAAAAGCACAGGGATAAATAAGGAATTTTGTTTTTAGCTCAGCAGAGATTTATCACTATGAGAGTCTTGTGACTTTGACAAATCTAACAATAATGAGTTGTGTATACAACCTACAACAGCTGACAGAGAATAATATATTCCATCTGCTGCAGCTGTCCCAGGAGGCTGACCTTCAAGGTGTAAAAACTTTCAAATTTCTCTGATTTTTTTGCCTCCCTAATAAAAAACACTATGAAAGAGCTATTTGGTTCATTTTGTGAAGGATGCATAGCAGTGAACAGCGGATATTTGAAGAGAACACTCAAAATAGATCTAGAAAATTCCAGTTACACCAAAATGCTGTTTATTTCCTGTCTGTATGGATCAGTCTCTGTGACCTGCCACTCGCTCTTGCTCTTCTAATTAACTACTGTCTTCATTCTTGAGTGCCTTCTTTAACCCCCACAGGAAAATTAACGGTGTCAGAGGTCTCGTCATCCTGATAACAGACCCTGCTGCAGAGGAGTAGGTACAATGACAGGCAAAATACAGGTAAAGATTAATTTCAGAACTACAGAGAATACTTAAGGATATAATCTCTGGTGAGGATGGAATCACTGAGGGTTTTAAACCACTACATGAAAATATTAAATCAGACACCCTGGTATGAAATAGTTCCTTAGCTGAAGCAATAGACAGCCATGATAGAAAAACTGCACTGGAGGGCCACAGAAATGCCCCAGGGGCTGAGCACTTCCCCTGTAGAGACAGGCTGGGAGGGATGGGGTTGTTCAGGCTGGAGAAGAGAAGGCTCTGGGGAGATCTCATTACAATTTTCTAAAGGGAGCTTGCAAAAACATTGCAGATGGACTTTTTACATGGGCAAACAGTGCTAGGATAAGGGGTTTCAAACTAGAAGAAGAGGTATTTAGATTGGGTATTAGGAAGAAATTCTTGTGAGGGTGGTGAGGCCCTGGCACAGGTTGTCCAGAGAAGCTGTGGCTGCCCTGGAAGTGTTCCAGGCCAGGTTGGACAGGGCTTGGAGCAATCTGCGATAGTGGAAGGTGTCCCTGCCCATGGCAGGAGGTGGAACTGGATGATCTTCAGTATTTCTTCCAACACGAACCATTCTGGGATTCTTTGATCTGTAAGTTCCCTTCCAACCCAATCCATTCATATGACAATGCCATTCCATGATTTGTCATCACAGTTATTTTCTAAAACTTTCTAAATCTCTATGTTTGCTTACTTTTTCCTTATTAATTTCTTTCTAAATAGCTTCACTTTGAGAGGTCTGACAAGGTTCCAACAAGGAAACTATTATTGTGAAAGCCTTTTGGCCTTTCCCTTTCTGTAAGGATGGACAAGTTCTTAGTGGTTGCATCAGTCACACCCAAAACCCCATGCACAGTGCAGAGGTCAGGAATGACTTTTCTTTTAGGTTATCAAGTGCTTGTTTCAAAACCCCACCATTTTTGGTGAATAAAGATCTTGTTTCTACATTATGCACTATCCAATACATGGGGTTTTTTATTCCACATACACAGGTATATCAGAAACCTTAATGTTGATCATCTATGTTTTATAAAGTTTCCCTTTTCTCAAACTTCTTTCATAGAAAAAAGAAAAGCATTTTTGCCCAGCTTGGGAAGATCTGCCTCCTAAGCAAGGTTTGAGCAAGCCAAGAGTATGCTAGGTGGATGTGGATACATGAACGAGATATTATAAGAAAAATTCTATTTGCATGAGAAAAGGTGTGTTGACATAATGCCATTCCTGAATCAAGGTAAATGTCTCCTTTTTCAAGGATATTTGAACGACATTTCTATCTATTTCTGCCCAGAACAAGGAATTTTCTCAGTGGGACTGTTACTGTGCTGCCTGTTCATGACAGGCATTTATTTCAGGCCTTCCTACAGTCCCTCTCTCACATCTGACCAGAGTAGCAGACAAGAGCTGGCTTAAAGCAGCAGCTCTGCTCCTCCTAGGTCAGGCCTATCGAAGTGGTCTAATTCAGCCTTGCAGTTTGCCATCATCTGCAAAACATCCAACCCCCACCAGTAATGAATCAAATATTCCACTATAGCAACACTCAAATAGAAGCTGGCATGGCTCATTTCAATTACCTTTTTTGAATGATGATTCTCTCTACCTTTTCTACTTTCAGCTTTTCTGACAGGAAAAAAATGCCCCCATATACAGGCTTGAAGCCTAGTACTTCCACTTCCCAGGAATAGAAGCCTATTAATTCTGGCAAGGAGAACTTCACCGAGAGAAATCAGGTTTAAACTTTTGAGAGGTGTCAAGAATGTTCAGTCAATTGAGCAATTGAGTTAGCCAGCTACATTCCTGGAAGCTTTGCAACAGAAGGAATTAATCAGGAAAATCAAATTGAGTGTGATTTAACCCTGACACTGGCTAAGGCAAAATGTGAAGAAAAATAGATAAAATTTAATTGGTAAGGGAATTATGGCTGTCTCTCAGAATAAGAATACATTAGACCAGCTATAATAAAAGTACAAGAAGAAAACGTGGGGAAAATCCTTTCATTTTCCTGTCAGGAAGAAAAAGATACAGACTTCTCTTTTCACTCTCTTTTCTGTGACACAGATCTTTGCTCAGATTAACTATGACCATTGAGAGAACACAGCTTTAGTGAACAAACGTGCACTGGAAGAGTCCTGAGTACAGCCAGCAGAGTCCCCAAAATCTTAGTGGCCTCCAGGACTGCTACCAGTTGCACAACACTTTTCTGCTTCCATCCATCACATCACAATACCCAAACACACTCAGCAAGATGTGCTATCACATGGTCAGCAAGGGAAGCTGCTCCGGTCCAATAAACATGCTGAGAATGAACACAGTATTCTGTTACAAGATGTGTAGTTAAAGCAGAAACTTTGTTTATAAATATCATACCCTTCATGCCCTCTCCCAGAACCCTAAAAGCACTGGAAATGCCAAACACCAGTTAAGATAAAGAAGCCTGACCTCAAAATGACACTTAGGAGATTTACACAAGATTATAAAACACAAGGAAGAGCAGGAGGGGCAATGAGAGCTTCCCTCAGTGGAAGGAGAAACCTCCCTTCCACATCAGCACTTCATGGCTATAGGCTGCATGCAAGGTCTTGAAGGTCTGTCCAAATCCCTGTGGGAGCTAGATGTCCCTATCCCCTGCAGATGTGCCCCAGCACGGCACAGCCCCCAGGCTCCTGTTGTTCCTCATCCCACTGCTCCAGCGTGGGTGACACAGGTGGCACTGACAAACTACCAACTCTCCAAATTCAGGGCAACCCAGTGAAAGTCCTGCCTCTGATTGTGTCCAATTCAGAAGACACCACAGGCTCCCTTGGGGGGCAAAAATATCGGAAGCACTCTTGATTGAAGAAACCTTTGTGTCAAGACCACAGCCGCCCTCTGTCCAGGCTACCATTGTCTGTCAGCTTCATGTCATGTGGGAGCAGCAGTTTTACACTGAGCTGGTGCTCAGGTTTATCAGAGACAGATGAAGGCCTAACCCCAAGCCCCACAGAACATACCCTGAATTAGTGCCAGCATCTCCAGAAGCCTCAGTAACTTCGGCAAGGCTTCGATGCCTCTGGGCATGGAACACAACTCGGACTATGAGCAAACATTCTCCCCTCTAGCTCAAGATGCAGCAGATCCAGAACAGATTCCCAACCCCACTAGACCAAGGAAATCAACACAAAAGTGGAAAAATCAGCTTTCCAGAAAACCTTCTTTTATAGTAAACAACACCATTTTATATGGACATTTCCATTACAAACTTAATTTTAAAAAAGGATTTTGCAAACAAAGCAAGTATCTTAACTCACCAATGATATTCAGACAGTTCCCATGTTGAAATACAATCATAATTTATATAAACACACAATATTTTAAATGAAGCAAGAGACAAAACCCCACTTAGAAAAACCTCTTAGTACATGTTGGCATAGATTTATTTAGTTTTTCTCATCACAATTTCCTTGCACAGTGTTTAAGAGGGTGATGTAAAAATAAAGTATTTTTCCTGGTTTATTTTTCCTTCCTTCAGAGGTAAAAGGAGGTAAAACTAAAAGGTGGGGTAGATCTGAGGAAGCTTTCCATCCACCTCTGAAATAATTCACAGAAGAAGAATGAACAATATATCCAGCATCTTAATTGATGGTGAACAAAGAAAGTTCCTTTGATACTCATCATATGAATTAAAGACTTCCTTTCATTCATGTCCCCCTGTTTTTGTTACACAACCATCCTTGGTTGGAGGCATCTTGACCTACTGATTAGATTAGAATTGTTTCTTCATAGAACTTTTCCCTTCAAGTCAATTCTTTGTAAGATTGTCTCTTGAAAAAATGATAAACTGAGCATAAGTAAATTACCTCTGGGTTCATCAATGTAGAAAGACACATCTTTTTTGTCCTCTTGTTCATCAGTGTGATTGTAAGTGATCTGGGGAACAGACAAGGAGTTTTCTCCTGCGTTTATTACATGTGCAGAACCATTCCCACAGCCCAGCTTCCCCTTTCTTCTGTATCTTCTGGCCTGTGAGAGCAGGAATGGAATGGTATCAGAAGATACTGTCAAACACAGACAAGTGCACATGCGCTTCACTATACAGTGAATTCACTTGAGGGCGTATATTTTGTAATTACAGAATGAAACTGAAATTCAGTTAAAGGGTTACAACCTTTGTTTATGGTTTTAAAGTGTCTGATTCTGAGTTATCAGATAAAATCTGGTAAGAATTTGATTCTCAGAAGGGAACTAGAACATTCTGAAAAATCAATCTTTAGTAAAATTTCTCAAAATGGGACCAAATCTCAAGGCATACAAAACTTTAATGACTTTAGCATGTATCACCTTGTCTGGAACATCTTTCTAAACCTCTAATTAAACATAACCATAGACTTTGAATTATGAACTAGGCCCTGTTCAGCATCTTCAACCAAAGAAAACTTCACCTTTTGCCAAAAAGGCTAAATTAGGCACAACAGGAGAAGATAAATCCTTCCTCTTGCCTCCAAACAGTTCTCCTGATTTTAGAAGCCTAAAGCCAACCAAATAAACACCTTGCAACTGATAATTAAAAACAAAAAATGAAGGTTTAGATCAACACAAAGAGCTGCAGGGTCAATAGACTCCTGTTATAAGTTAAGCCAATTCTTACTTTGTTATAGTCTACATTCAGACTTTTAGAATTCTTTCTTCTCTTCAGCTCTGCAGCAGTTAAACAAATGAATGTTCAAAATCAAATGGGGGAAAAATGGTAGAAATGGGTCTTTATTGTGGATAGTGGGTGCACTGACATGCATCAAAATACTTCTAAAAGCAAAGATTACAGGCTCTTATAGCACAAAAAGAAAATAGGAATCCTCTGCAGAACAAAATGCTACTACATGCACAAAATGATAAATATATGTTTGAGTCTTTAAAATAAGAAGTTTCAGACCAAGAAAGAACAAAAGATGATCCTTTGGCAAGAGGTGAAGAACCATTACTATGTTCTTAAATGGGGGCTCACAGGGCACAGGGAGGTTCAGATAAATACTATGATATGGAAGTCCCTCTCATTATAGAAAAAGAGGGAAAATACTTTTTTTTCGAGCTCTCCAACCATGGATTGCTTCCTGTTCAGCACCATCCACACAGGAGTCTTACTTCAGCTTTGCCCCTTCCCTCCTGTTTTTTCTGTCTCCAGCTGTGATAAAGCAAGGTCACAGTGCTCTAACACCAAAACACAGACATGCACGCAGATCAGGTTGTTTCAGCACCCTCCATGTGCCATGAGGGAACTGTGCAGCCCTTTTTCCCTGGGAAACAGGCACCAGTGGGATTCCACTGCCTAAAGGCAGGCCTTGACCATCATTTGGGAAACCCTGGGTCTCTGAGCTTGACCTGCTGCACTCCTCTGCCTGTCTAGCAAGCTTGGCAATGGCACCACAGAATCATGTTTGGGCAATTTCACCTCTGTAGACAAACACTGTTCCACTTCCCTGCACCGACAGCCCTGGAGTTTGCCCTCATTTCTAAAGAGATAAAAGCAGCATGGGGTACTTCAGCGAAGAGCAGCTGCTGTCAGCCACATGTGGAATGTGAACATAAATTTTTAAACTAGTTTTCTCCTTCTTCCTGTATGAACTACTTCGAAAAATAGATGCAAAATGGGAAAATGGCTGGTGCTTTGAGAAGGTACAAGACTCCAAAGCAGATAAAACAATAGAGAGTTGGTACCTGTCTGAACAACAAGGCAAATTTAGTCAGAAGTCATTTGTTTCTCAAGAACAATTTAAGGAAAACAAAAATAATCGTGCTGTGGCAGGAGGAAAACGAACGTATTTCAGGTGTTCAAATTGCTAAGGCGCTTCACGAGGCTTTTGGCGAGTTAATTACAATTTTAAACGAAAAGCAAGCAGAGAGTGAGCCCTGCCAGTGGTGTCACCTGTTTTCTCAGACCGGGACTAGATGGCGCTGGAGGCTTTTTGGGATTTTGCACGGGACCTGTCACATAGATCTTCCAGGTGGCTCTGGAGGTGCAGGATTTCTCTGCTGCATAGCAGCGCCACAGGGTCTGCAAAGAAACCCAAAGAACCTCAGTGGAGGAGCAGCCACTGGGCTCCTGCATGGCAAATTTTGCAGCAAACCCAACTGACAGCAAACCCTCACTCCAGATAAACACCATTCCTAATAAAATACAGCTGTGGAGGGTGCAACTTGCACCAGGATATGCACACTCATCACACTGAGATCTTCAGTATGCTCTTGGAATGCTCTCCCCACGAGCTGGGAACAAACCCTGCCCACAGCAAAAAATAAATAAATCCAACTGAACCCTCATAAAAGTGAATCCCCCACTGAATGCTGCAGTTTCCTTCTTTTGCACTGTGCCACATTTCATATCCGTGCACTGTGCTTTATATTATCATATGGAATGTTATGCTGGGAGATTTTTTCCAAGAAGAGGTGTGTTTTTTCATGTATTTGTACACACATTCATTGTCTCAGGATGTGGCAGATGCACAAGACCTAAAATAATATGAAAAGCAGTTATTAATTAAATATTATAATGAAGGGGTTTAGGTGTTTTGGGTTTTTTTAATATTTAACTACATATACTCACTGCATCCAGTTAGTGTCATTATGCCTGTGAATATCAGATTAGTACAGCTTCCAGAAAGGGAGAGGCCATTATCTCATTTTCTCTACTGACAGAAGTGGATCAAAATGACAAAGTGGATAAACACAAGTTACAGCCCTATAATAAATTTAGGAATGGTGATTCTCAGTACTTGAACTTCCAGACCACACTCCCTCTCCAATAAACTCTGAGGTATTTTGCTGTTGTGGCCTTACCTGAATTAGGGAAGCTGCAGCTGGGATTTGTCTATTGAAATGCTTCTGACGTTGCTTCTGCTGTACTTTCAGGGCAAAACCAGACCCCAGAATACCCTAAATATAACCAAAATTACTAGTCAGACTTGGAAATGGCTTCACATACCTAAATCAAATACTTTGCACGTGGAATAAACAAATATTTAATCAAAGACTTTATAAAATGAATTTTCCAATGTCTACAGTGACAGAGTTCTATTTATTCCAACAAATAAATCTGAAATTGAGCAGATCAACAGCAGAATCGTGTCACTTCAATAAACAGAATGTGTTTATTGCTGTGATCCACAGGTCACAGGAGCCAGAGGCATTCACAGAGGTGAACACACGTTTCATGAAGGGATTCAAGTCCTACTTACGGCTGGCAGGGCAAAGAAGGAGATGGCAAACACCGAGAAGCAGGAAGCTATTGTCTTCCCAATCCATGTCTGGGGAACTTTGTCTCCATAGCCAATTGTTGTGACTGTTACCTAGGCCAGAAACAAACACCTGGTTCAGTGCAATGGGGCACCTTTATCTCTCCAAAAAGCATGAGGAAAAGAAAAAAAGAATGAAAGGGAAAAGAATTAGTGAAGTATCAGAAGACAGGTAGACAGGTGTGAATCAACAGTGTTTGGATCTGGGGATAAGGAAACCCGTGCTGACAGTAGTGGAAGGTACAGAATTAACCTATCCCAGCTGAATCCTCACATCAAGAGGAGGGACATACAACCATTCCAGGATGGGTTATCTCCCAAAGTCAACCTGAATACAGCTGAGTCCTGTGCTTAGCTTCCTTCCTCCCCCACACATACAGGACTTGGCCACTCAGAATTGTGTTCAAGCCACAAGGTGCTTAAACCTGGATCTGATCATGGCTTATCAGGGCTAGGTACTCCTTGAGGGACAAGAGGCCCAGGGTCAAGGCAGACAGCAGAGCCAGCAGGGCAGCATCTCTCCACTCAGGAGCCAATCCCTTTCAAGCAAAACAAGCAGAAAGTGCAGCCAGGGCCATCCAAGAGCCTGGATTATAATGCAGCAGCACAACAACCAGGCAGGTCTGATAGCCAGCCAGGAGCTCCAGCCACAGGTCAGGATAAGGATCAAGTGCAGTGATCAGCACATGAATTCAAAGAGAGGAGGCAATAGCAGGGCATCATCCCACTGGTGGAAATCAGGATTAAGGGAGTCCACAGCTAGACACAGCTGCATACAGCCAGAGACAATCTCTCCTGTGCTTAAATATTACCCCTGTGTGTGTGTGGAGAATCACCAGTGTGGTCATGCTGGTCAGGGTCACCAGGCCAATTAGTGCCCTCAGGTCTGGGATCTGTAGGGACTTGGCTCTACAGGGACTTGCTGTGGAGGTGGCAGGCCAGCCCCAAAAGGCCCCAGAGGCAGGAGGATCTGAGTGGGACAGAGGTCTGGGGCTGTTTCTGAAGAGCCCCAGCAGGATGGAAGAGAATTCATTGTGAGCCAGAGGCCAGAAAGGACCTGGTGCAGGGGCAAAACAGGGTCTGGGTGGAGGCTGGTCCCTCAGAAAGGTTTGTGATGTAACAAGGACTCCCTGCTTCCCAGTGGAAGGGGATAATCAGCTGATCCCAAAAGAGGAACCCCACAGCAAGCCATGGGAATCACACCAGACAGGGGCCTCAGCCCCGTGGTCACAGCAGGATAAGACTCACAGACCATGTCTAAAACAGAGACCTTGAGCCATGGGGCTGTTGGGTTTTCAGCATCCTCAGAGCTCTGATGCTGCCATAAAATGGTGTGAGAAACATGGCTTGGACCCCTGGAGAAGCAAAAAGCTTCTGGTAAGGAATAGAAGAGTCCTGTCACCAATACTAACCACTGGGGAGTACTGTAAATAGAAAAAATGTACTTCTATTTGGAAGTACCAGCCCCAAACCTAGTCCCCCTCCCTTCACTTTGCCTTGAATGGTAGCAGAAACACAGCCAAAACAGACTTAAAAGAATATGTAAATTTACACTGACTATAAAGAGGCTGCCTTTTATGGGAAAAATTGCTGACAAATGCCTAGATGTTATGCAAAAATAGTCTTCTCAGAAAAAACTATCAAGCAATAAAGGCACGGGAAGAATATATTTCTTCCTACTCTCAGAACTGGAAGAAAGATTTGCAGGGAAAAATTACGAACAACTACCAAACTTAGATTTTCTAAGTTCAAAGAAAAAAGGTTATACTGGTGTTTATTCATCATGAATTTTCCACTTGATGAAGATCACTTTGTAGTAGCTATATCCTTGAATGTTCTTTTGAACTGCAAACTGCTCTCAGCTCTTGCCATGTGTTTGTCCAGATTTAATGTGGCTGGTCAAGTGACTTAGGTGCTGTGTGGTACCAGCAGGACAAACACATGGGTTTTCCAGTCCCCAAAATTAAACCAGACTCCCCAAAATTCAGCTTTGAAATGCAGTATGTGTTACTGGCCACTGCAGGAAGTTACAGTTCCGTTTCTCTAACAGCACTTCAGCTCCCCAGTGCAGCCAGATGACCTCACGCAGTCTCTGATTTTTCCTTCCTTTCATCCTCTTTTTTCTTATGAAAAGCCTCTTGGGTTTTTGGGGGTGGTTTGGTTTTTTGGGGTGGTGTTTTTGGTTTTGGTTTTGGTTTTTTTCTAAGTTCTCCAGCACGCAGGACTTAAAAAAACCCCCAACTGCCATAATGTTGAGCTGCCTTAGTGTTACTATGGAAGACAGCATGAAAGCTGCAACCACAGAAAAGATTAATTTTCCATCTCCACAGCAGGCATTTGGCTGACAGACTCCTGCAGGAGCCTGAACATGTCTCAGAAAGTTTTTCCCTGGCTACCTATACGAGAGTTCCTTCTTGGTGATCTAATTAACACATTGAATGCATGGAAAGGATTATAAATAATGTAATTCTCCACCTTTCTTAATTGCATCAGAATTCTTTTTCTATCTGTACATCCCAAAGTTATCAGTATTTCTGAGCAGAGAATGTTGAATAACTGGGCTCTGGAAAATGACACCACTTGTAACATGGATTTACAATGGCACATTCCAGCACAGGCTCTAACACAGGCTCTGAACACACACAGGTACACCTCAAAAAGGGAAAAACTCTGATTCAGTAGAAGTCAACAGGGCTGCTCAGATGCTTTAAGGCAGGCAGATGTCCTCAGCTGTGAGGAGTCATATAAAGGGATTCAAACAGCTACCTCTGGCATGGGAATTTGTGGATACTGAAAAGCTGCTAGGAGAAGGTTTTCCCTGTTTCTTGCAGTATTCTGTGAGAATCTCTCCTTTCCCATGCAAACTGTGAAAACAATAAGATGGTTTCTGTAATAGTGTCTGAACACCTGCTGTGTTTCCAAGGTCTGTTTAGATGCAAGACAAAGCGCATTTGGAATTGGGTGTTGTAGGACTTCAGCCAATCACCCCAGGGGGTGGGTGACCACTGACCAATCACCTATGGATTTTTAGCACATATAAGGAGGGTTGTAATAAATGCTCTCTCTCCCTCCTTGGACTGGCTGTGTGTCTGTATGAACTCTCTCCATTACTGGTACAACAGTGACATCTGGTGACCCCCGACATGTACTATGCGCACCGCCACGAAGGTATGAAAAAACCCTCCCCCTGCCTGCCGACCTCGGGGGTTTGAAGAAAGATGGGAAATCCTGACTTGGACAAAAGTGTAGTACTGTCTGACTGGAAAAATACCTTGGCCAGTACAGGGACCGAGGTGTCGCACGACTTGTTGTGTGCGATCCTGGACTGGGCTTTGGAGCACGGCTTCCCTGCAGTCCTAGAGACTGCTCCCAATACTGGGATGTGGTCACAGCTCCGTGAAGAGCTCTCGTGTGAGATCAAAGACGGGGACATGGACATGGTGCGCTTATTCCACCCTTGGCGCTGTTTCTTAGATGCTTTACGACATTTAGAAGCAAAAATTGGACAAGAGGACCCCCTCAATGTGTCCAGACTTCTGGAATTTGGGCAGCGATGGCTGTTCTGCAGTCACACCAGCTGTGGCAAGCGGACCCGTTCAGCGACAGTACGCCTTGCCACAGCACTATGTGCCCCCAAAATATCCGTCTGCCACAGACCAGCTCACAGGGATATTGAAACAAGAGGGTAGCCAGCACCGCTCCTCTGCGGCCCCCCCTGCAGCGCTTGCTGGGTCGGCCCTACCAGCAGTACCGCCGCGCTGGTCCGCGCAGGCGCCAGCCACCCCTGCGCTGGCTGGACCAGGAGGGACCGCTGGCTCGGTGGCGCCATGTGTGCCCGATCTCCCACAGGTGCCGCTTGCCCCCACGGAGCAGATTTTAACAGATATCTTGCAGCAGCTTTCCGGGATATCTCAGCAGTTAGCAGCATTGCCAGAGGCCCTTTTGTGAACAGCCACCGACATGTGTGGCGTGGGATGGTGTGAGCTGGAAGTGCCCACTCTGGCAACCCAGAAGGAGGAAGCAGCGCATCTCACTACAACAGCGGAAGTGCCAGGGCATCCCACGATGAAAACAGAAGTGCCGGCAGGGATGCCAGCAAACACTGAGCAGGTTATGCCAGTGCAGCCAGCGGGACCCCACAGCGCCCCACCTGCATCACTGCCTTCTCTGCACTCCACGCCGAGCTCCACCGCCATGCCGCCTCTCGGCTCAGCACCCACACCTGGCCAAGGTCTGTCATTCCTGATGGGGTTTGCAGAGACATCCCAGTCTGATGACTCAGACAGCGATGTAGTAGACGCGCTTCCTCCAAGGTGGAAAGCTGCGGTAGCCGGGCGGCAAAAGGCATGCCTGCTACAGAGTTGCCCAAGAAATCCCAGGCATTTCTGGGAATGAGTAAAGTTGGGCGCTCTAGAGGCAGGAAACTGGAGTCTGTTGAAAAGACAGAGGATGGCCAAGCCTTTCCTGTGTTCAAGGGTCTCCCGAATTTGGGTCAGGAACACAAGTATAACGCTATTGCACGGAAGGTGGTGCAGGATTTACAAACCAAAGTAGTGCAATAGGGGCTAGGGTCTCCTGAAGTCATGCAGATTATTAGCGTGCTGGATACTGACCTGCTTGCTCCATTTGATATTAGGCATTTGGGTCAAGTTCTGTTTCAACCTATACAATTTGCAACTTTGGAGAATAACTGGAGAAAACTGGCAGAAAACACTGCACTACAGAATATGCACTTGCCTGCCAATGACCCTAGATATGCGGTTGGGGTAGATGCCCTTATGAGAACTAATTACTTTTCTAACCCCGATCTCCAGGCTGTTTGGGGTCCTCGGGTCCTAGAGCAGGCCCAAAAAGTCGGTATGGGAGCCATCATAAAATCCATAGGCATGGCTGCTCCAAAAACACAGTATTCAAAAATATTTCAGGGGCAGTCTGAGCATTTCATGTCCTTTGTAGAAAAACTAGCGGCAGCCCTGGAGAAACAGGTGGAAGATGATTCAATAAGACAAGTATTGTGCAAACAGTTAGCAAGAGACAATGCCAACGATGAGTGTAGAAGGATCATAGATCTTTCCCTACCAGGAAACCCTATGGTCACAGAGATGGTAGAAGCTTGCTCTAAGGTGGGATCAGAGAACCAAAAAGGTCTGCTTTGGCTGCACTTGTGCCACCTGGTCAGGTGCCACAATGTGGTCCGTAGGGGCACCGGGTGTCCGCTCGCGGTTTCATGGGCTGTCCAGGCTGCTCCGGGCACGGGAGGGCTGGCGAAGTTCCTGTAAGGTTTCACCCAACCCACCGATGTTCCAGGTGCGCTGAAGAAGGAGAGACAAGCGAGGGGGGCTTCCCAGATGGTTTATTTGGCACAGGGGTCATGCTTGGGAAGCACCAGCACAGCGTGTTACAGATACATAAATACCGACATGAGGGGGTGGGGGTAGGGTACAACATCCAATAGAAGAGCACTGCGGGGTTTGAATTTGGCAGGCTCTCTATAGGATTGCACAATACGGAGCCCTCCAGTAGGGAGAAAAC
>VYZT01016712.1:0-28449 GCA_013400735.1 Pomatostomus ruficeps
TGCCGCTAACATTCATGACAATGTTATTAGAATATATGTCAATCAGAGTTTGGGTTTAGGCCGAAGGAAATTACAGATACACCATTATCTCTATTAATTGCAACTAAAGTACTTTTCAAAACCTCACTAAATGCCAAGGAAATTGCCATCAGAAATTGCAGTGGTAACTCAAGCTTTTGTAGCAATTGCAATTCAATTTCAATTGTTTTCAGTCAAGTGCATTAGAAGTGTCAGGGTTGCTGTTAAGGCTTCCAGGGAAACAAGCATGTGGCAATACTTGCACAGCCTAAGTAAGAAGACTGGGCTCTTCTTTCACTTTTACATCTATAAAATCATTCCTAACTTTCTCAAATAAGATCTCAGGACCACATTTAGAGGACAGTTTAATAACACTATCCTTGCGTAATAGCCTGGAAATATTTAAGCTTAGAAGCATTTTTTTCCCCTAAAGATGCAGATATATGGCTAACACCTTACAAAATCTGATATTAAAGGTAGTACATTCAGCTCCAGAAATATGATATTTAGATATGTTCTGGTTGGCTAATCTACAACAGGGGAGTGAGTCTTTCTGGGAAGATAGCTGTTCAAGTCCCCACTGGGCAAGTCCAACACTGCTGAGATGAATTGTGCTCCAGAGGGGCTTATTTCTTTTCACTGGTTTTAAAGGATGCCCACATGACAGACTCAGTTAGAGCTGTTAGTACAAGAATTTTCTAGCCCTATTTATGGGCATATTATTGATAAAACAGATTTCATTGCTCCCAATCCACTTAGTTCACTTGCAATTACAAACTGACTTTTAAAGACTCTTTATCCAGTAATGATGGTCCATCTGTCTTTAGGATCTTCGGATTTCAGAATCTGCTCACAGCCCATTGATAGGATCATTGTCATGTCTGTACACAGACCGTTTTTGATGTTTTGTTTCTCCTTAACTCTCTCTGTCAAGCACTTTGGTTTTTCTCTCCAGTCCTCTCTGATTGCTTATATTATCAAACCAACACTTAGAGAAGTTATAAAACATCTGAATCATTTCCAGTATGATTCTGTGATACGTAAACAAAAGTTGTCCTGACACATATAGATTAAACTTCAGGTTTCACCCAGATGCCCATTGTCACCTATCCATGCACAGCTGCGCTGCAGCACCATCTCCTGTGCAACACTTAAAGCAAAATTCCAGATGCCTTTCAGTCACTCTGTTAAAATATTTGGCACAGTGTGTCTAAGAATAATGTTTTATTTTCATGTTTTCCTGGAAGTTAGCTTAGTTTAATAGGTTATCAGTAGATCAAAAGATCTGAAAACATGGAGATTAAAATTAAATAATAAATATCAATCTGCCTGAACTAGAACCAGAGTTTTAGGAGGCAATTTTAACATTCATTCTTCAGTTTTCAGTGTTGTTTGAAGTTTTTAATTCAAGAAAACAATATGAAGAGCAGCCTTCTGATTAAAGCTGGGCTAAAATCTTTTTTGTTTAGTATTTCTCAGCTCTTATGCTGGTTATAGGATAACCTGCCAAGGAATTATTTGAAAAGCTTTTACATACCATCTTCCAAAAAGTGTATTTCAAAATTTCCTTGACAGAATATTCAGATAGACAATGTATTAGTGAACAAAACAAACATTCATGACAACTTTAAATTATAGGCTTAAAAGTCCAATTGTTGCTGACTCTTCAGATCACCTTTAACACCTGAAATCTTATCAGAGTAAACAAAATAACATTCTCTTGGTTCAGCAGGCAGTGAGGGAAAAGAAATCACTGAGGCCAAAGCTAAGCCTGTCACAACAAATAGTGAAATTCCAGCTCCTGCTGAAATCACATAGCATCTTGAGGTCTGCCCATGGCTGGTTCACAGACAGCAGTGGGGATGTTACTAAAACTGTTAGAAGTTTGGATGATTATGGGAAATAATTGGTTAAAACCCATTCTCCCTCAGTGCCTGTGAATAATCTAGTATCAATGGGGAACAGATCACACAAATCCATGCAGCCCTTGGATTACAATTTTCCAAGGCTTCAAAAATTAGGCAGCCCATGAAAGTGTTCTTAGGAAAGTCAGAATGAGAGCCATCATTTCTGAACCAGCTGGAGCCTTTCACAAGGCTTCCCTTTCACCTGGCCTGATTAAAGCCCCTAAACTGGCCTATGAGAAATTTCCCCATCAAAGTGTATTTTCTGTACTGATGCATCTATATTGAAGCCATGCAGGTTTTAAAGTAACGAAACCTGCCTGGGAAAAAAAAGTACTTAATATACATGGAACCTCAAGAAATAAGGAAGCAACAAGCCGAACAACACATATTCTTATCTAAAATGTTGTAGCCTCTTAATGAAGAATATTTACAATTATTACATAAGAAAAGTTAAAGTATCAATTCCAACCATTCCTTTTATTGATTTTATTTCTTTTTCAAATAAAAGTAAATCTATATTTATGGCATTGTGGTACTTCTTGTTGGATTTACAGCTAATGTCATTTTACTCTACAAGAACTCACTTCAATGTAGTATCATTTTGAACCAAACACCTCATTGGTTTAAAGACACCAAAGATATTCTTCTGATCATAAAATATATCCAGACATCAAATTACATTTGAGAAGGATTTTTTCAGTGGATTTCATTCCTTATTAATTTTGTAGGTCTGACCAAGAAATTAATAACTATAAATTGTTTCCGTAAGTTCATAATTAAAATTTAAATTGATATTTTCTTGTCCTTCTTGTCAGAATGTATTTACTTCAGAGAGAAGGGTTTTTGAGGCTGCTTCACAGTTTATTTACTATCCTATTAATCTCAAAACTAGTATAACCGAGGCAGTGGATTTCAATAATTACTGGTATAGAGATACTAACACAAATAAATGTATATAATTTTAATAGTGCAAAGCTTGTGCAGAAATCTCAAGTTTCACTTCCATTTTATTTAGTCAAGACCAATAATCTCATAATCCTTAGGAGACTCTGCAAGCACAAGCAGAAGCAGCCAGCTGTAAAGGAGCTGTGCTGAGGTAGCAGTGAGCAAACCTGTCACCGAAATACCATAATGCTTCCCCAAAGCCTTCGGGCAATTTCTCCTCTTTCAGGCAACCACTTAGTTTTGAAATGCCTGCTTTGTGCTAAAACTGCCATATCATTAAATCAATCTCTTTTTTGGTTCAACTATTTCAGTTATTAAAAGATATAATCAGCATCTTTGACGGATTAAGTAATGATCCAATAAAACTGCACTCAGCCAAAAGGTAGATTTTAACCATGTAACTTCTATGTTGAAGAGATTCTTTATGAGAAAAAAGAATGCAAAAAAATACCAATTGGTTCTAATTGGTCTATACCTGTTGCAAAATGCAGTGAGATAATCTCTTTTATTAACAGATGGTGAATATTTAAGATTTAAATCCTTCAAAACACTGGCTAATGCAGGTATCTCTGTAATCAGAAGCACATGATGATGGAGAAAATCATATCCCTAAACTTAATTAAGTATAGACATAACAAAGAAACATTTATAAAAATGCTTTTTTTTTTTTTGCTTGAGGCACTAAAATTACAATAACCATTACAATATATACCTGGCAACTGTCTGCTAGTTAAAGTGGATATTGCAAAATAATCCTGAAAGATCTGTACCAAATGCTTGCCTTCATGTCTAAAGAACAAGCTGCCTATTGGACTGCAAAAGGGTCTGTAATGACTGAGTGTTTCCTCAAAGGAATGAAACATTTTGACTCCTTTCTAAGGGGATAAACCATGGTGCATTTTTAATTACCATTATAGAAGCTGAGAAACTGTAAAAAAAATTAATTAAAATTAAGAAGAGTGTGAAGCAAATGTGGTTAAAACTACAGAAATGTCTTTTCAGTTTTCATGATACTGGGGAGGTTTAAATTACATATGAGCATAATTCCCTTAATTTTCCTTAACAACTTTTAATCTTTATGTCTCTTGTTATCTTTAATTTGAAGATAACTGATGTTCTATTAGAGGAAAAGTATTAACAGCATGTGCATTGACTATTTTTATCTTTGTATAGATTTAATATGATTTGATCTTTCTTTTCACATATATACGCTATTTTGGATAGCTGCTGCATATCCAAGGTATTCAAACCAGTATTCCACACAATGTCAAGGCAAGGAGCACGGCAACTCAACTTCAGCCCTGCCTTTCAAATATTGGAATGTGCATGAGCATCTCATTATTCCTTGGGGAGGGACAAGAAGTCAGCACAAAGACCTTGGCTGCCCGGAGAAACTGTTCATTTCTCCCCCACAGAGAGCTGAAGGATGAACAGAACGAGAAACCTGCTGCTGAAAACCATGGAAAGCTATTGCTCAGGAGTCAGACCTTCTGCTCCCGCAGCTGGCTGTACCAACCAGCCCAGACAGATCTGCAGCTAAGAAAGTCCTCACCACTGGGTGATATGTAGAACACTAAATATTGCTATTCTAGCTGATCAGAAGAAATACACCAAGTTGAAAATTGAAATAAAGGGGGAAAAAGTGTTCTTGTTCCTAATGCTAAAACATATATTTTTCTAATTTAGACCATTACTTGTCTTCATATTTTTCAAAATGTTCGCCTATCCTTGAATTTTCCTCCATGTTATATCTTTCTAAGAATTTTAAATATGACTTCAGTAAGTGGCTTTTATGTTTTCTACTGATTTTTAATGTAGGCTTAAAGTACTTGTCTGCAAAGTCCATTATGGGATTAAATCATTGGTTTGCCATAGTGAAATTTGCACCCTTCCTACTTTTCCCTCTGTGCTTAGGCTTTTTTAAGTGGAAAAATCCTGCTAATATTAGCAGTTAATAGAAGATTATGTCTCTTAATGTTAGTTGTCTAAAAATTACATGTTCAGTCTAAACAGGAATAGAGGGATCCTACGTCTCTGTATATTTAACAACAGGGATTCTCTCGGGCATGGAAATTCAGGTCCCCTCTCACATGAATTAAATTTGGGAGCGTTTAGCTTTTTCCGTAGGCCATAGAGAAAAGCTTGGCTAAATGGACTCTTAAAGTAAAGTTAGGTGTGATGACTATGAGCCTTAGTTAAACATATTTTAAAGTAGGCCTTTTTTCCTCTGTGTGTTTTATAATTGCTTTTGGCAGGCTTTATTTTCTAAATTACTTTCTTATTATGCTATTGGCAAATTTTTACTATTATCATTAAATAACATTTTAAAAAATAATGGGTTTACTATGGGAAGTTATTTTCTCCAGCATGCAGACAATGGCACTTTTTGAATAAGCTTTCTTTTTTCACATTTTCTAGTTTATATGAAATGCACAGAGCAGTTTTCTGAAAAGAGTATTAGTGCAGATGGTAAAAACCTGAAAAAAAAGCGTCTACAGTATTTAAAGAACAACAGTTATGATTTATGATCACAAGTGCATTAAAGTCTTGTCTATTACTGAAACTGATCCTGACACGTCTGTGATTCGACTGAGAACATTATCTCACAAATTGGTCATTAATTGCTGTTGAAAATCAATTCACAGAAATAATGCCTTGAAAGAATTGCTGAATGGTTTGTCATGAAGGATATATATGAGTGAAGATTAAATGCTTTAATTTCAGTTGCAATTTATAAGTTATGTCTGGGCTGCCAATCACATCTAACAGTCAGGGCACCTCTTCCAGTGGCAGGAAATCCTGTCAGCATTTTCACAAGTGGAAAGTAATTGAATTAACTGCAAAATGCTAACATTATCCCTTTTCATGTGCACTGAAAAGAAAAAAATTGCATGTCTTTGAAAGACTGAAATGTTTTAAGACAGAAGCAATTAGGGGGCACAAGAGCAGACTGACCCCCTTTCGATTCTGTGCACAGGTCTCTCTGCTACATTATATGGAGGAGCTAAAAATATAGGCATTAACTTGCAAAAGAAAAAAACCAGCAGGGACTTAAACCTGTGTCTCAAGGAGGTCAAAAGGTTCTGTAATTGACTAGAAGTGGACTAAGACCTGCTACTCAGTACAAAATATATACAACCTGTACGTTTCTATATATGTATACACACACACTATCATCATACTCAATATAGTAAATATTATAGCCCAGTATTAAGCAAAACCGTAGCAGGTTCATTGGCAGTAGCGTTAGTCATAATGAGCTAAGAAAAGTCAGATGAACAGATGCTAAATTTCCATAGGGACATTCAGCTGTTTTCTCAGCATGATAAAGGGGGTACTTTTATCTTTTCTCTCCCTTAGTAAAGGCACACAAGAATAAAAAATAATACTTTTAATTACTACAGCCAAAAACAAACAAAAACCCCCCATAAATAGCCGTGTTCCATTGTATCCATATTTCACTCTCCTTCATAACACTTGATTATATAACCCAATCTATTAAAAATAAATTACCTGAAATATTTTGTTTCTGTCTTCATCTAAGTGAAAGATTTGTTTATAAATTTATTGGATGTAAACATTTTCTTACTGAAATCAATAGCACAAAGGTCCTATTAGGATTCACTTGACCACAGTTTCACCTGCAACTGAGGACCAAAAATGTTTATTATGACTATTTATTTTGACCTCTTCCATTACACAAGGCATAAAATTTAATGAAGTAATTGCTGCATCAAGTCTAATAACTTCCTGATGAGCTTAAGTACATGATTTAGAGAAACACTCAGCTATAGCTGCTCCATCACTTTGGTTAGAAAATTCTCCTAACAATTAATTATTCCATTATTAAAAGAAAAGTCTACATAATTTCCCATCCAAATCTATTTCATTATGCCTTTGTCTGTTACATATTCTGTGTGTTGTAAAAAGATAAATTACTCTGTGCTGGCAATTTTGGAAGGATTTCATATGAACTCAAGAGAAAGGGTACTGCTTTTTTTTTTTTCTTTAACTTTACGTGGCCATTCAGGCATGGTGATGGGCAAGATGCCATTAGATATTTTCCTAATTAACACAATTTAGCCTCAGTTGAAGACATAAAAGTTCTCTGAAGCAAAGATGACAAAAGCAGGCTAAAAGAGCAAATTACACAAGTGAGCCAAATTGATTCTTAAGGCATAAGACATGTTGTGTATATCAAATAAAGTGAGAGGCAGACAAGCCAGAATGGCTCCTTTCTTCAAGAAAAGAAAGAAAAAAGAACTATGTCTTTTCAAGTAAAAAACCATAAACCACTACTGCTGTATGGGCCAAACAAACTTAACACAGGAATGTCTTAAAATATAAAGGACAGAATAAATAGCAGAATCATCACTGTGATTAATGCAAATTAATAATTTCCAAAGGGAGAATTGGCATTAAAAATTTATATACTTTGTTTAAGTCCCTTAAGAGATGGTAGAAGTCATAAACATTCTGCTCATACAAGTTGCCAAATACATTAGGAGTTTACAAATTGGTGAGCAAGGAATTTGATTCAGTGCCTTCAGCTCAAGGCCAGCCTATAAAAAGCATGTCTCATGGAAAAAGAGGGAAAAGAGAAGAAAATTGATGCTGAGAGGAATGAAAAGGGAAGTCATCCTGTGTTTCGCTGAAGCCAAGGACTCGCGTTCCTTGACAACAAAACTGTGACATGACCTAAGTGTGCTCCACATAGTCTAAAGAGCTCTGATATTTCTGATTATAATCTCTTTCTCATCAGAAACTGGAGTTTTAACTTTATTGCAGAGTCTTCAGGACAATTTGTCCTTGTCACCTGTTCTTATTTTTCTAAAAAATAAACTCCTTATAAAGCTGTTTCAGACAGGAGAGATGTGAAAGATTTATTTACAAGCTTATAATCAGCAGCATATGAACTCTATGGCGAGGATAAAGTTACACATCCTAACCTCTTGCCTTATTCATGAAGATCTGAAGTTTGGCCCATGATATAAAGTCTCAACATGAATGACCTTGTGAGCCATAATTAAAATTCCTTGAAACAAAGGGTTCTCAAAAGTTTTAATAGTTTGCAGCCCTGGCCTGTGTAGCCCACACTACCAGGACACTGACTTAGGTGAACTGCCTACAGATATCTCACTACAGCCAAAAAAAATCTTTCCTATGGAATAACTGATGCTTTTCACCCATTACCGTCACTGTGGGTCAGCTTCTTTCTCACATCAAAGAAAAAGCAACAAAAAAAGTGCAATTACAGGTTTTTTTCCTTTTTTTCCTCGAAGGCTAATGAAAATTAATCTTTACATAAATATAAATGAAAAATGTAAACTTGGTGATATTGTCCTGGTAAATTATAACACAGAAGACTTTCAGAACCTGTATCTAAATAAAGGGGGCTACGTCTGATCTGACTTCAGGAAGGGTGGAAAACCTTCTCTTTTGGAAACATTTTCATGTGTATTAATACCACAAACAGGAGCGTCTTTCTACTTTCTTAAGCAAGCTGAATGTTACACTTGAAGCATACTACACAGAATTTAGTCTATGAATGCATGTATTATCCTTCCCATTTCTCCAAAAATAGAATTTTTTTCCCTTGGAGAAATATGGACACTCAAACAGCGAAGCTGGCTGAAACCTTAGTGCTGGGAACAGAACCATGTTTTAATGGAACACTTCCTTACAAAAATGTAAATTTCTTGCTATGAACCTCTGATAAATAGGAAACATACATACTTTAAATAATGCGCATAAAGAAATAAATTACATTGAATTTATGTTCTTTGTGTGAATAATATTTTTGCCACATTAGTTGCTTCTTTTCTAGTTAAATACAAACATGTAAATAATAAAAATATACATTTATAAAAATGGGTAACTAAAGACAGAATATCTGTTGTGCACTAACTGAATGAAAACTAATGTTGTGCACTAGTGAATGAAAATCTCTGTACAACCTGTGCACAGGATTATAACTCTGAGCAAAAGGTACAGGGTTAACCCACAGCACAGGAACAATTACTGAAAAGGTTTTATGAAAAGTGTGTATTTAAAGAAGAACGAAACTTTATCAACCAAAAGTGTGGAGATATGTGTGTGCGCATATATACATGTAAATCTATGAGTACATCTATGACTTACAGACACACATCACAGAAATGTGTGTCTGTGAACACACTCCATCATTATACATATAAACACATAAACACTTTCATACACCGTCATCCTCATCTCTACACTTATTTTCATCTTACTCTATCAGAAGAATATATGATCACCGGAAAATGAGGCTGCCAATTAGTTCACCTTTTTCTAATGCCAAGCTGTTGTTTTTAAAAATGTGCACCTGGAGCCCAGTGTCTCACTTGTGCTGCCAAAGTTCCCATTGAATTTCAAGAGCATAAACTTATTACCTGATGCTGGCTTCCATCAGTTCAAGGATACACTTTCCTAGTATTTTACTAAAAGCACTACTGAATTTTTAGGGATTCTTCTCATAAATGACTGACGTTTTAATGCTTGAAATTCTGCTGTGTCCAGTAGTTCTTAGTTGTGAGTGTGAATACAGTGAGAGAGAGCAAAGCTAAAACACCTTTCCCTGTCTTGATGTAAAAGCAGCAAACCAGGTGCACAAAAAGAATAAGCTGTTTTTCAGATTATGAGGAAAAGGTACTTGAATCGAGAGGCACAAACTTTTCCATATTTTGCTTCTTTTACCAAGGCAGTTATTCGATATGGCAAAGAAAAAGATTGGCACAGGTCTTATGTAGTTGTATGCTCTGATTCGTATAAGCATTCTTATTCAGAACACTAATTAAGAATAATTGCCATCCTAAGAAGAATGGATTAATATTGAGCAGAAGGAATTTATCATGGATAAGTGTGGGAGCAAAATATTTCCTCTGTAGATATATCCACAGGAATATTAACATTTTAGATTTATTAGAACATTTGAACATGAATGCATTTCCACAGACTCTGAAATAGGGGACATGTGAAATTCTTCACTGGAGAAGAGTAAAATTGTAAAAAGAAGTGTTCCTGCACCTTGGAAACACTCAGCTGCACTGCCACTAAATGAGTGTTTAAAAGGGTCTCACCTGACAGGTGTCCAAGAGTGAAGCTGTAAAAGCTGCAAGCCTTCTAGAGTTAGGAACTACATCATTGCAATTCTATTGTAAGATGTGCAGTTTCTGTTGGACTTCTCACTGTAAGATTTGTGATGAACACAATGGAAGGAATGAAGCAGAATCATGATCTCAGAGTTGCTAATGACCTCATCAGAGTTGCTTTAGATGCCCTCAATTCAAGCTGAAAGCACATGAAAATATAAACCTCATTAAGAAGTTGCTATTTGCAAACCCATGCATGTAAACTCTAATCCTTAGTACTCATTTTGCTGGTGAAATAGATTATTTCTTTATTTTAACTCCAAGTAGGAGGCTGCATGTAACTCCTGGGCAGCCCAGGGAAACACCGTGAGTCACAGACCTCCATCTGAGTCATAATTCCTCCCTTGCTTCCTCCTTTCACCCTCAGCCTTTCCATTTACTTATGGTCTTTTCCAGAAATAAATTCCTGTGCCACCTCCATGCCAGCTCAGCTGCATTGGCCAGCAAGTGGAAGAACTGAGCCCAAGACAATGCTAATTCCCAGTTCCTGGGGTGTTCCCCGGGCCGGGCAGGCAGCAGAGCCCTCCCAGAGCTCTTGGCAGCCCTGCCAGTCTGGGAGGCTCATGAAGGAATTCAAAGTGGTTGTTGGTTGTCCTGCATTTACCCTTTTATGTGGGCATTTCACTCTTATTCTTAACCTAATCATTCTCATTAAGACCAGAGCTCCAGAGTGCAGATGAAACTCTAAACTGCACATGGGTTTCAGTGATTCAAGAAGTAAAAACTTTGCTGATATATAAATAAACATGTACAACTAGCTACTGGCAGCAAGTCTCCCAGGGACTGATATTGGCCAATAGGGATCCAGATGGAAGAAAAATTTAGTGTCCAGGCATTGTCTGATTTAGTACTTTTATCTGTTGTGTTTTCTCATTGTTTAGCAAAAACAAACTTTCTTTTACAGAACAGGCCTGTGAAAGCTGAACATCTTCAAAGCAATTAAAACTGAACTTCTAAATCACCAAATCCCCAGTCTGAATCAATTACAGAGAAGTAAGATCTATCTCTCACAGACTCATATTTTCACTGCAAAGGCTGATTTTTAAGGCTCTGATAATAACCTATTAAAACAACTTATAATACATTAACTTTCTCACATACTTTTAAATTACTTGGCTCCTGTTCAGAGTTTAAAATAGAAATTGATGTGAGAAGCAAGGCAGGGTTGTAACAGTCTCAAAGAAAGCTAAATTCAGTGATACAGTGCAGATGATACATGCAGTTTTTATTAGCTGTGTAATAAAATTCCGCAATGAAGATAACACTGAAATTATTAGAAATTCAGTTTGAAATGCTCAAAGTTGGTATGCTGACAAGTACCTAAATACATGGACGATTTTGGGATGTCCACAACTTCCCGAGCCAGGATATTGCTGTAGCTTTCAGGTTGCCATATGCCAGCCTTACTTTCACCTATATCCTCTCCTTAATTACTTAAATGTTTTTATAAGAGTGATAGCTGCAGTGGGAGGACAGACAGGGGATCTCAACACAATATCAAAACTCTCTACTGGAGGTGAAGGTTAAAAAGCTGAGTTGCCACCAACCAAAGAAAGAAGTTGAGTTCAGACCTCTTACATGTCAAAGAAAAAATGTTCTACATATTAAGTGAGGTGGCAATTAAATTATGTCAAGAGACAAAAATTGATACCTCATCTCCTGTTTCAAAAGTAGATGATTACCTTTGAAAAGTAAAAAGGTTTGTAGTTCTGTCTTGTGGCTGTCTGAAACTCTCAGTTACATGGGGACTGGCACTATAACACTGCCCCTTTTCCCTATTGACTGGCACAGTGCAGCTCCTCGGTTTGTTTCTGACTTTAAAGATTGTATGTGGCAGAGTGTTGTCAGTTCTATGTCTGCTGAGATAAGAAACTGTCACACAGAAGGGACACTGAAGGCAGATACAGGGCCTTGGTGCTCATTACAGAGGACAAGAGTATCATTTAAGTAGTGGAGCACATGAATTTTTATTGAATCAGCCAGTATCTTGAGATGCCTTCTTCCTTTTTCTGGTCTATTCTCTCATATTTCACCTCGGGGGATAGCAGCAGACATGATTTATTCCAGTTTTGTTCAATTCAGATTATGACCAAGAAGCAGGATTTTAGTTCCTTGGTTTTCTGATATTATCTCACACTTGCCTAAAAACCTTCTAAAATCAAGGTGCCAGTTCTTGCTGATCCTAATCAGACATCTGTTCATCAAAAAGAGGGTGGGTTGGACATAAGAAAATTCACCCTAACAGTTATTTAATGATACTGCTCCTTAATGTATATTTTCAATTTATTTCATTATAGACTATTATTTTCCAAGACTATGCCCAGTATGATAAATTGTTTTCACATTTCATCTCTCCTCAAGTGTAAATTGTTCCTGATTATTATACAAAGTTGATGAGGAGGAGGTAAGGTAAATAAACAAACACAAAAATTCAAAAAGTGGAATAAAACCCTACCAAATATTTTCCATGTCCATGTTTATGTAAAATTGCTGATGGAATAATTTGCAAAGAAAATATAATGCATTTTGGACTTTTTTTTTTAACACTGTGACTTAAAAATAAAATATGAAGGCCATCAATGAAATAAGATTTTTTAAGTTACAGTTCTTGAAACTGGACCGAGACACCATGAAAGGTCTCTCTTCAATATTTTTAATGCATTTCTTAAAGATGCCTTCTTTGGCAAAGCCTGTATACTTTTCAAACTGGAAATAGCTCTGTCTCAATGAATGTAGATGCTCTGCTAGAAAATAGTTCAATAATAAGAAACATACAAGCTTAACTCATGGTGTCTGAAAGTTACTGGAGCTTGGAGAAATCCATGGAGGTGAGGCAATGTGGGGGAAGAATTTCATGGGCTGCAAAAGTTGTTTAGCTGGGAGGGAAAGGGACTGAGACAGTCCCAAGCTCTTGTCACTTGTCTGTATAAGTCAGACAAGTGGCTAATAATAATATTTGAGATGTGGCACCAGCAGAAGCAGCTTACACTGACTGACTCTTCACACTTGCCATGCACAAGCTTGCTGTTCCCTGACCTCTGCCTTGAAGAGAGAACTAAAAATTATATAAATGCAGCAGCCACATGTTGGCTTTCCAAATGAGTAAACCAGGCAGATGGCTAATTTAATGAGAACCATATCGTTAATGAATGTTGTACATCTTCTAAAGTGCTCTGAGATCTCCGGGGAAAAGCAAAGCCTTAATACAAATAATTGATACAGAAATTAATATTTATAATAGCAAAGTATAATTTTAAACTATTTATTCTCCACTGTCACTCAAATAATGTCCACAATATAGTGCTATGAAATATTGGATTTTACTTCTGACCATAAACACCCCTGTCATTCTGACATCAAATTTTCAAATCTTTTCATCTTTACTTTTCATATGTACTGTTTTTCTATTCCAACTAGATTTTAATCACAGTAAATAGGTTTTTCAAAAATCTTTTTTTCTCATGTTGCTTTTTCAATAGGTTGTGTTTCTTTCAGATATGAGCAATAGAATTTGAGGTATTTTCCAATTATTCCATTCTCTATTTTCCATGTTCCTGTTATTTCTGTCAAACAGAAAGAGTAACTTTCAGATCTGATTATGAAGGTAGAGAAAGAAGAGGATATTATCATGTTAAAAATGAATGACTCAAAAGTCAATGTGGGTGATGTCAAATGGTTGTCTCCAAGAAATTTCAGACAACTGTACATGTGATTGTGTTCGGCCTTCTGTGCTGTGTAATTACAAATTCAAGAACTGGATTTTAAGCCCATTTTGTCTGTATAAATCACACAGTAGCACTCGTGTCTGTGCAGTAGTATGTGCTGCAGACAACTCAATTGTTTTTCAGAATGATTAAACCAATATGAGTAAGGAATTTGACCTTTGCATATAAAAACTGAATTAAATTCTCAGAAGAATAGCATTATAAAGCTAGGTTTCATTAGATTACAAGATCACAAAAACTTGAGACATCTCATTAAATCCTATGGATGACGACAGAATAGTAGTAAATTTCCCTAATGTTTATTTTCCCAGCAAGAAGGGACAGTATAAGGATATGCAACCAAGACTGAGTTTAATACTACAGATATTTTCAGAAAAAAGGCAAGCTGTGCTCCCTGGAAACAGAAGAATCTTCCCACAGATTTGTACAAATGTCACCCTAATCTCACTCACACCCATACTAGATGAAGGCAATAATATCTTCAAAAATATTAATAACTAAAGACATATAGTTATGCAGACTGTTGTAATTCAATTAATATTAGAAAATCATTGTGTTGTGCTTGAAATTGGTATGTTTATGAATATTTGATACAAAATTGATATATAATTTAATATATAAAGCACTTTAGGGAGAATGATAAATAGAAGCTGTGCTAGAATATATTGCCAGATATAAGTGCAGTCATTTTTATCACTGCCTTTTAGTAATTCATACTTTTCTGACAAGAATATTTTTATAATTTTCTCAAAAGAGGATAATTAAATATGTTGTTAAATGGCTCATGTGTAGCACAAAATTAGAATTATACTTAATAAAAAAATAACTTTATTTGAAGAGTTAAGCAATATTCCCTGAAAATCACCTGTTGTTTTCCTCCTCATAGACAAGTGTATGTTAAAGGGCTACATTATCTATCATTTGAGAGGTACATTGGTACTTTCAGAAATAACTCATTAGGAGAATTAAATAGCTAATAATAGGATTTTCAAAGGGTTTTAAGTGGGTTAGATAAGGACTTGGTCACTGAAATCCCACAGCCTTCATTGCAAATGTCAGCTAACATGAACCTTTCACTAATAGTCACACATACACAGTCACTTATTTATGGTTGTATTGTGTTTAGTTATAATGGACTTGAGCCAAACACTAATCTGAGCATTCAAACAGAAACCTCTTTAAAAATGCAAGTCACCGACAGGAGGAGTTGGTTAGGGTTTAACTAAAACAAAAATGGACATGTTAAAGAAAAGCTTATTTTATTTTCAGGTGGCATTTGCCTGAAAAGAAACAAGTTGCTTTAGTTTCTTTATGAAAAACATATTTATTATTTTTCATTAAGTAAAAAATTTCCATGAAAAATTCCACTTCTCAGATACTTCCATTAAAAAATCCTTTCCACAAATAATTGCAAAATCAATTCACATTAGTATTTACTTTTTATGGAGCTTTAGATCAGTAGGGATGACCCCACTAACAGTTATCAGTAATGTAAATGGATTGAGTGGAACTGCCAGTTAAAATTCTGTGATATTCCAGACATGGCATCTGAAACACTGCATTTGCAATTATGCCTCCGTATATGTAAGACTTAATTTAGAATATAATTGGGAATGGTGCTAAAAATGTTAAAGCATAATGGGATGGATCCAGAAAGTTCTTCAGTTGTTATATCAAATATCAAGTCACACTGATGTTTCATGCAAACTGAATGTCTGAAGATTCCTAAATAAAACCAAACTATTGAAGTGGTAGTTGCTTTTCTGAATTTAAAGCTAATTGCTCATTATTAAATATCTCTGACTATCTTAATTAGGCATGCTTATATATGTTTCTAAAAAAAAATATATCCTGGAAATCTCTTTTTTTTTAAAAAAAGGAATACTGCTTAATCCATGCTTCTCTGCAGTCTCTTTTCTAAAGGTTTTTTGTTTTTAATAAAAGTAATGTGATGTGATTTTTGTTGTTAGTGTATAATTTTTTCCATTTCCAATCCTTTCTAAAACAGTGAAATCTGTTAAAGTCAGAGAAAACATTATGTTATACATTACAGAGTATCCTTTTTAACCAGAACTACTTTCTTTTTCCCTGAGGATGGAAAAAATATGCTGTGGTTAAACAGGATAAAACTTCCTAAATTTTTTCTTTCTTTTTAAACTCAGGCATGCAGTAGCAGCTAAAATGATATATTTCATATGTTTGCCTAAAGTCCAATGAAAAAAAAGTGCATCAGATCAAAACTGAACATTAATGATGAAAGAGTATCAGAACTGCCTTTATAAATTAGGAGTCTATTGACAGTGAAATTGTATTAAGCCTGTACATGCCTTTGCATTCAAGAGGGCTGGACTGAATTATGCCCAAAAAAAAATGTCTCAGAATTTGAAGGATAGACGAGAACATTATAACGATCTATCCTGCCCTTGTGTGCACAGTGCAGGCTGCACTATTTCAAAAGTCAGACATATGAAAAGACCCTTTTTTGTACCAGAGATATTCTCATAGGGAATGCCATATTATTGGCATTTCTAAATAAATATTGGTATTTATACATATATGTCTGTTGAGAAACCTTTATATTTATTTAAAAAATAAATATATATAATATGCATGTTATAATAGTATTTAACCAAAGATACATAATGAGAGCTCAAAGACAGGATGATGTCCTCATATCAGCTAAAAGGAACTAACTATAATGTCTTAGGCTCTATATGTGAAGAGCAAGTGGAATGTCTCGAGTTCTGCCTTGTGGGGGATGAAGAACTAGTTGATTTTATGGGTATGAATTAAGGGGCAGGGCAACCTGGGTGACAGTGCTGTGTGTGTTTCCTGAGGGCCACCTGAACAGACCACCCTGATGTCTGCTCGAAGAAACACAGCCAGGCACACAGAGCCTAGGAGGTTCAATGTAGAGCACTCATTCTCAGCAAATGTAGTGACTGAATCACACCCTGTCAGATTCATGAGAGTTGTTCCCTGTTGGATTCATGAGGGAGGCCAAAGATTGAGTGGAAATGACCAGCACAACACTGAACTGGATAGACAGATGTGCTTCTTGCTTTGGTACAAGACAGCTGGGATACCTCAAGCAGATCCCAGCCACTAGATGAGATTGTTACTGGTGACACATCATGTCCCAGACAGAGCAGAGGCCGCCACTGGCTCCTGCAAAACCTCATTTGAGCTTATTGAGCTAATCCAGAGCAGAGTCCTGTACACCTCCCAGTTCCACTTAATTCTGACCCAGCACATCATCACAAACCTAAGAAAGTTGTAGGGTACTGAACCTGCACTGATGTAGAGCAGTAAAACCAGCGTAGATCACTGAAGTTTTGGGTGATACATCAATTTACACTGAGCTGCAATGTAAACTGCAATGGATTTGGAATTTGAATGCAATCTGATTTGCACTAAGTGGCAAAGATACTGAGTCTGAGTAAACAAAAGCTGAATACTGGGAAACACTAGTATTTGGCATAAGCAGAGAAAGTGTAACTAGAAACTTATGCATGTGTAGCTTAACAAGAAAAATTTTAATTCCTGGATTATTCAGCATCTCAAAATGAAAAGCTCCTCTTTCATAGAGGAGAAAATTTTGCTGCTGTTGAAATATTTGCTTCATGAATATGTGTGAAGTCACTCTGGAAAAAAGATGTTTGAAGTATGATGATTGAAATGCCAGGTGTAGACTAGACTCATTTTACATAATAGCATTCATTAAGGAATAAAACGATCATCATTGTCATCATCTGTCCTAATTCCTACTCTGCTGATATGAACTTTACATTGAGTTATCACACAGAAGTTGTGAAATTCTGTTTGTACCAATTATTTAATACTTAAGCCAGATCACACAATTTGTCTCAGACTTCTCAGGTTTCTCTTCAGAAACAGTATAGAAATGGCCAGGTGTGGACAAAATTCACTCAGGGATTATTATTGCTCACTTGCCCAAACATCTTTTTACAATGTATCACTTCAAGGTGTACAGGTAGAGGCAAAACATTCTCTTATTGAAACAATTGCTGCCCAAACCAGGTTTTGCAATCATCAACACAAACTCCAAATATTAATGTTTTCTGCTCTGATGATCACACAGATGCATGTGCTGGAGACTGCAGGAATTGGAATTTCTATTGTAAGAATTCATCTAGTAAACTGAATAGATTGAGTAGGAGAAAAATAAACTGAATAGTCTTTTTAAACTATGAATATTATGTTCTCTCTGGACACGTTCACTGATCACTGCAGGTGAATAACAAGAATTCCTGCTGGTGAAAGGCGTACATTATTGAAATATATAGGGTGAAAAAAATATTGTTCCACAAGGTGTGGACAGATGTGGCTTTTTGGATCTGTAAGAATGATAAACTGTCTAAGTGATCCATAGTGAAGTAGAAAACTCTATCCTTTACTTAATTAATAGTCCAGGAAACTGGCTGTAGTCCATGGATCTACTCTCCAGTAAGCTGAAACATCAGGGATCTCTGCTTCTCAATTACATGTAGTGAGCAACAATTGTTACACCATGTGCAAGATTTTAATGTACTGCACGCTACTCAAAATTGAAATCTTGAAGACAAAATTGTTCGTTAAGTCACAGAGTGGCTGCCAGCATCTTTTGAAAATCTGGATTTACTGATGGCAAGAGAAAGTAGTTAATGGCTCCTCTGCCAGAGTGAACTACAAAGGTTACTCGGCTGAGATATGCTAACCTTCAGATTGTAACAGTTCATCTGTTTTTCAGACAGCCCCACAGGATAAGGGAATCTGGCTTTAGAACTTCAAGAGGTATTCAAACGACAAGGAAGCCTTTTTTGAACACTGAGGTGTGGTATTGAAATACTGCACTTACCTATATAAGTATTACCTACAGAAGAGTTTTACATCTCTTAATATAGTCCTAAAATCAATAAGCAACTTATAAAGCTACTTACTGGGAAGAAAAGGTATCATGCTTTATAAATAGCAAAATAACAAATTTCAAAACACAATATTTAACAGAAAACATAAGCCAATATATTTAATTAATTAAATCCAAAACATTGCAGGAGCCAAGTAATAAACAACGTATTCAAGTCAGGACCTGTGCAGTATATAGACTTTATCTAAAAACTTAATGTAATGTGAAAAGTGAGAATAGTTTCCATGACATTATCTTATCTCTATATTCTTATTATTTCTTTGAAAAAGAAGCAGTAATTACTTACAACAAAATGTGTACTTTCATTTGAGCAAGGGCATAGCTTTTTCAAGATTGCATGTAAAAAGTTCATGCAATCTACCTTGCTGTTGTTCACTGTTATTCTCCGTAGGCCAAGCTGCTTATTCACAAGGAGAAAAAACGCAGATCCATAAACACACAATTCTTTTAATCTACATTCCGTCTATCTGGGATCAAACTGAAAAATTTCTTCACCTATTGATATTGTTTGAAATATTACTACTAATAATAATAATAATAATTAGAACATGGCAAGTTGAATGTGAGTCAGCAGTGCCCTGGCAGCCAGGAGGCCCCAGCCACGTCCTCGGGTGCATCGGGCACAGTCAGCTGAGGGAGGGGATTGTCCTGCTCTGCTCTGCACCAGTCCAGCCTCACCTCGAGTCTGTGAGCAGTTTTGGCACCACAATGTGAGGATGTAAAGCTGTCAGAGGGTGTCCAAAGGAGCGCTATGAAGATGGTGAGAAGTCTCAAGGGAAAGCTGTACAGGGAGTGGTTGGGGTCACTTGTTCAGCCCGGAGGACACTGAGGGGACATCTCACCCTGGTCTGCAGCTTCCTCATGAGGGGAAGTGCAGGGGCAGCACTGATCTCGCCTCTGGTGACAGTGACAAGATCTTAGGGAATGGCCTGAAGCTGAGTCAGGGGAGGTTTAGGTTGGGTATCAGGGAAAGGTTCTTCCCCCAGAGGGTGGCTGGGCACTGCAACATCTACCCAGGGCAGTGGTTACAGCACCGAGCCTGGCAAAGCTCAAGAAGTGTTTGGACAATGTCTGCAGGCACAGGGTGTGATTCTGGAGGTGTCCTGTGCAGGGCCAGGACTTGGACTTAGTGATCCTTATGGGCCCCTTCCAAGTCAGAATGTAATATGATGATATTTCAAGTAAAGAGAAACCCACATCTCCTTTGCAAATGTGAGGCAGCTTAAAAAAAGGAAAAAGCCATTTTGAAAACTTGCATTTATCATGCCAAGTGAGAACTTGGCATTTAAAGTCGTGTCAAATTCTATCAAACCATAATACAAATTAATGCAACATAATTCCTCAGTTCAAATCTGTTTCCAATGTGCTTATGTAAGTCAGCCTGAGATGACCAACTATAGATGTGGAAAGGCAGCTTGGTTTCCAGTCCAGCAGTTCCAAATAGTCAATTTGTCCTAAAATTGCTTACCTCAAACTGTATTGCCAAGTACAGAATGTTAGAAATTCAGAGTTGTTTGCCTTATTTAAGATGGAAGGAATAGACAAAAATAATCATATCTGAGGGATTTTTTTGTAATTCTGTATGTTCCTTAAGAATATTGTTACACTTCCACTTCTGAGCCTAGTTATAAATACAGGGGTAAAAACAAGGCACGAGGGAAATAGCAGAGATATTTAGATAAACTATCTAAATATTTAATATCCTACAACATTGCTGTTTGTGGTTTTCATTTCATCAAAGGAATCATTCTGGAGTATGTCTTATATGAATCTTTACTAACAACTGGTTTTAAAATAAGTCAGTCACTTCCTACATTTTATTTGTGGAGTCTGCTTGTGATTTTCCAGAATGTAGGTAAAGAAAACTAAGAGGCTACAACTTCTAATGCCAAAACATTAGGAAAAAGCAACAAATTTTCAGACACAAGACCTTTTCTGTGGGTATTTCAGATGTTACATTTCTACCTCAGACGTAGGATTGTGATCTCACAGCATGACAATTAGCATTTCAGTTAGATTAAGTGTGTCCAAATGAGGAAGATAACCCAGCTGTTGCACTGATTGAAGATCTGAAAGGGTAGGAAGGCCACCCATTTCTTCAGTATGTCTGTAACTCTGCAACATGGGACAGCATTTAAAAATACAGCTGACACAGGTCAAGATTAGGCAGATATTGATTTATCAAATGAGATTAAATTTTTAATTTCTGTTCTCTGACTTTCTACTGTGTTGACTTGGACCCTATAAATAACGAGGATGCTGCAGATCTCACAATAACATGTGCATAATATACCCACCACCATTCTGGATGCAGCATGTGGATGATGGCACTAAGGGTAGGCCCAATGAGGCAATATTATAAAACCATGCCAGAGGAAATGTGTCACAGTGGCACAGCCTTAGCCAATTTCAGCACATTAATCTGCACCATCCTGAAGCCAGCTCCAGTGGTTTTTTAGAGATGTTTGCTTTGGCGTTTTTTGGTTTGCTTTCTTTTAGGGGGGATGGAGAAAAGACATAATGGAATTACTTTCTCCTTTTCCTTTAATCCTGCCCCCCTGAAATTTTTTCAGAGGGTGCTCACAGAATATTCATTTTCTCTTATAGGTCCAGCCATAGAGTCCCAAGAGAAGATCACTGCAGAAACAGTTCAAATGGACTGCAGAATCATAAACAACCAGAAACTGAGTGTGGATTCATAAAAACCCAGAAAAATTACCTAATCATACTATTTTATGAATCTGAATGGAATATTCTATCCAAATATCATTAGTAACCACCAGAGCCTAAAATCAGCTGCACTTCCCAAACAGTACCATTTCACCAGCATGCTTCCAACACCTCCAAGATAATTCGTTAACTATGAACAGAAAGAAAGAAGCAACATTTGAAAGGATCACAATTCATGTTGCTTCACTAGACTGTTAATGTGAGCTTTCCCTACATTCTCATTCACACAAGAAACCTTGGGCTAAGCTTGGGAGTGAGTACTGCACATGAAGTGAAAAGCCCAGTTTGGCCTCTGGTATGTGAATTCGTTCTGTCCTGGTTTTGCAGTGAGGATGCAGTGAAAACAAAACTAATTCAGCTTCCAAAATCACAAGTTGCCTCAAAATTTGGAAAAGATCACAAGCGACTCAGCCAAGTGAAGCACTGAAACGTCAGAGGATATGTTCACAGAAGTCCCGAACACATGTTCTGAGGATATGCTGAACGTGAGCTTCCTCATGTGCTATATAGTTCAAACCTTGTCCAAGATTGGCCTTAATGCATGTGATAATTAATACAAATGGATGTATATTTAAGTAGGAAGGTCTTATTTTTTCTCTACCCCTTTTCCTACAGAATATTTTTCTATAACTATTTGATCAACATCTGAGAGACAAGTTAATCTTAAAATTACATAGAATACAATGCATTATTCATTAGATATTTCTGAATTCATTATGCACTGATTTTAACAACTCAGAACAAATCCCACATATTCTTATATCATCAGTCATCATTAAAAAAATCCTTAACCAAGGGAATTTATGCTTTTAACACAGACACCGAACACAAAAGAATATTCAATTTAGAAATGCTCAGCTTGGGAAAACAAAAACACGTCACTTATTCAGTAGTCATGACTGATCTATTGTTCTGTTCAATTATGTCTCTCTGTTTCCAGACTATCCAAGGACAGAAAAAAGTTTCACCTGTTATTAAACTCTGGATAACCTGAACAGTACATCAGAAATACAGTCTAGTAACTTATCCATATAAATTTTACCCAAGAATTTATTGCAGATTGAGACATTTTTCTTAGATCAAAAGCTGAATCATTTTAACTACAAATTCAGTCATTGGTTGTCCATGTCCAAAGTTAACACACAACTTACTGCTACTAGAATTCTTTAGACTTTTTTCAGGTTGCAGTGGAAGTTTAAAGGAGCAAATAAAAAGTAAAGTGTATCTCTGAAAAAGGTTGACAGCTTTGGAAGCCAAAAGTTAGACAATTCCACTGTCAACAAACATCTTCTGTTCTCACATTAAATCTTTTAAATAATAGGAAATTTTCCAGAAAATTTGTAGACATCTCTCCTTATCTACTTAGGCCAATAGCATTACAACTGCTGCTGCTCTGAAATGCACACCGGTCAGACTTTTTGGTGTCTTCTGCAGTTGATTCACAATTTGATGCCTCTGTTCTCATTGCCATTTTCAATTCTTATTGAAATCCAGCTCCACAAAACTAAAAGTAACCCTAAAACAAGTGTGTGGTTTAGGAGTATTCACTTCCAGGAGTTACTGGTATTCTGGACATCAGTACAGGCTACAGAACACAACACAGTTTCCAACTTCCTGTAACAACCTGAGAGCCACAGAAAAAGTTGTAAATAAAAAAGTGTAAAGGAAGGCAGTTAAAGCCCATTGACAGTGATTACCATAGCAGGACTTTGTTAAATTATAGTGCCAACACTACAAAGGAGAAGGAGAAAAATGGGGAGTAGAGGAATATTTCTTTTGATACCAAACCTAGTTGTCAGTTTAATTCTGGTTTTGTGGATACAATAGCAGTATAGAAGAAGGATATAATAAACAGGTATCTGACCATTCTATGCCAAGAGGAGCATGAAGTCTGACTCTAGTTTCTGCCATTCTCCACTGCTTCTTAGAAAAAAGAAAAAAAAAAAAACAAAAACAAAAACACAAAAACAAACAAAAGAGGGGGAAAGCAACCTTAAAACCTGCATCCAAATTGTTTATCGAGAGAAAAAAAATCTATTCTCTGTTGCAGAAAATACTCTTATTTCCTGAATGGAATTAGGACCAGATTGACAGAGTTGAAATAAACAGTGGGCCTGTGTCTTTTCTAATATCACAAAACATAGAATCATAGAATCATAGAATCAGTTAGGCTGAAAAAGACCCCTAAGATCCTTGAATCCAACCATGAATCCAGCACTGCCAAGTTCGCCACTAAACGTAAACACTCTCCTATGCACTTCTCTAGGCAGCCTAATTCAATGCTTGACAACCCTTTTTGTGTAGAAACTTTTCCACCATAAACCTCCCCTGGCACAACTAAATCCTCTACCTTGAGCTGAAAATTTAACTGTTGCTTTCTGTATTTTCAATTTTTTTCAACTTCAGAAACATCAGATAATACAGAAACTCCTCTTTTTACAAAAATCTCTAAGCTTTTCTTCATCCAGACCTCCTAAAATTGAGGAAGAGTCATATACCACAAAAGAATGGGTAGAAACATTTCCAGGGTATACAACCAAGAACGTATACATAATACAACTCTTGAAACAAAGTACGTATATTCTAAAATATGAGAAGTGCCTTTATTTCTTAAATTGGTGTCTAGAATGCACAAAGAGAGCGACAAAGATATGGCACTATTTCTACTGGAGAGACTGTTAAGGGCATGGTCTTGGCTGAGATCAGTGATGCAACAGAAAAGAATAATATTACATTACAACATATCTTGGACAGCTCTTTTGTGAACTAATTGTCTGGCATAATAAAGAAAACATCTAAAGAAGTTCTATTTTGCATGTTAAATGATTCCTACTTGGAATGGCTTGTTTTGGAACATATAAAAGGAAGTTTCAGTCAAAAATAGAAAAAATATGACTTGAGATATTTTGAGACTTGAGATGTTAAGTAATAGTCATCAAAGCAGAATTAAATTTAGTTCTCTTAGAGGAGGAATAATATTTACAAAATAAAAAAAGAGAAAAATTAACTTTAAGATATGACATTTCAGAAGGGAGTTAAAACCAGAAGCAAAATGTATACCAAAAATAAAAGGACAGACATAATTTAAAGTTAACTTAAATCCTTGTATTACTTGCTGGAGGCTATATAAGCACATGATACTAATCATACTGATTTCTAGATCTTGAAGAATCAGGAAAATGAATTTTAAAAACTCCACTAGCAAAGCAGAAAGAGTCTTGGATATTTTTGCATTAAGCAAAAACCTTTTCAAAAGAAAGAACCAGCCCATTGAGGCCAACAGAAGAGAACCAGCCATGAACAAGAGGTGAGGAGGATTTGATCGTGACCAAGTTGTCATGAGGTGACGAGTTAGCAGGTGCCTGCTGCCTTGTGGTAAATGAATGCCTCTGAACCAAGTCATTTTGTCCTCAAATTAACAATGATGCTGTGAAGTTAATTTAATGTATATTTTCAGCAGGCTTGCACGTAGGTGCCTTGTGCTGTGTTAAACCATTGCAAAGTCTGCTCCTGAGCCCTACATGTGTGGTTTGCAAAGCTAACGTCTCATCTGAGGAATGTGCAGTGAAAACCCAAACCAGGTCAGTTGTCTGCAGAAGGATCCATGCCACTAGTGCTGCCTTAGAATAAATAAGCCCCTGAACATTTGTTTGCAGTTTCTCTTCACCAAAATAATTTAATCAAATACTTTGTCAAGGTGTACTTGTTTCAAGAAATGATGGAAAACTTCTGTCCTAAAGAAAAAGCATCATTTAAAGTCACTGATAATGCATTAAATACTTATTGACATTCATCAAAAAAGGCATTTTGCCAAACTTGGGGGCTCTTATAATAGCAGACAGGACTTTCAGATAAAACATGTAATATTTCCAGAAATAGGTGTAAAGCTCTTTCAATTTACTGTCCATTTGTTCCAATATTTGAAATTTCAAAAAAAATTGTTTCTAACAATTTTTTGCCACGCTGAACACCATAATTTTCAAAAACTATTACTTCTTCTTAAAAATCTCTAATTTCAAAAGCCAGGACTTCAAAAACCAAGCACGTGCAGAAACAATCATACCTCTGCTACTTTTGGCCCACCTAGGGAGCCAAATAAGTGTTTAATGAATAAAAAGAGCTGAAGAAATACTGTTGAAGGTCACATGAGAGGGAGACAGCTGCTATTAGAGAGACCTTAGTGCCTGGGATACCGTTTTATCAGCAGTAGGGAAACATTAGGGATGAGGAAAGGTATGACTTTGGAGGAATTAAGTGATTTATTAAGAAGTGAAGATATTAAAACCGCTAGTAATAAAGAACATCTCAGATTACTTCAATAGAGGAAAGAAGAGAAAGAAATGAGGAAAATGTGATATAAGGATATAAGAGTCTAGAATACATCCTTTCTTTTTTAAGTGTACCTTCTTTAGTAATAGCCTGCTACTGAGGCACGTCTTTGTTCATATTCCTTATTGTCAGTGTCACACTACTCAAAGGGATTTCAGTCTCATGAGGTAAAACAATAGGTAACTGGAAAGAAGTTTTATTCTCACATATAGGTTGTATAATTCTACTGGGAAGGAAAATATGAGATTTAGCAAGACTTAAATACTAGAGCATCCCAGGAGCTTGCTGAAAGTTTTTCATAAAATTTCAAATGAATTCAGATTTTTCAAATCTAATAGATTATTAGCACATTATTGGTGAGCCAATAAACCAACCAAAAAAAAATCTCAATGAAATAAAAGGCCTTGTCTTTCTGAAAATAAATAGTTTAATTAAAAAAAGATTTGGTTTAAAGACAAGTTTCATGGGTAATATAATTCTATAAGTGTCATATTAGATCTCTGGATTTCACCATCCAAGATAGATACCCAGCCAGCAGTTGTGAGGTCTTTATTTGGGTTCATCTTCTACATTTTCAGCAGGTGTGCCGTCTTCATGAGGGTAAAAATCTGTAAATGCTTAGGTTAGGAACTGATAGGTTAACAGCAAGTCTTCTCCAATCAACACAGTTAAGGTCAGGAAGGCTTTCAAATTCAATTATGGAACCTGCTCTCAGGATCTACCTCCACCCTCTAAAGTGCTCAAATGCATTTTTTTTAAGCCTGTAAACAATCCTGTAGTGAGCAAGCAGTACCAGCATTGTTACAGTCCCTGTGAAACCAACTGCAGGGCTCCGAGATGCCAACAGAAACGGGTTCTTACCCTGTGCTGCTGTAGCGCATTTCCAACCATAATTACGGGCTCAGGTGGGAGCTGTAACAGCCAACCTCTGCCACCCAAATGACCATGGCTGCCAAGAGCAGGACTTACAGACTGAAGGACCAAACACTTACAAAGCAAAACCACTGAGACAAAATTTGCCCAGAAATCAACACCTGTAGAAACTTACCACAGTGCTGTGAACAGCTGAAGGCAGAGGCCAAACCACTCCAATAAGGCTGAAGCAGGGCTGCAATCCTGCACATAATGTATAACTAATTCACAAAAACGCTGAAGCACCTTTTCATCACAGATTAGAAACCTACTTTCTGTATGTTAATTTATAGTATACACCATTTAAAATATGAAACATGCTAAGACATGACAAATTTACTCTCAGATATTCCTCATGGGTCCTGCAACACTCCCAGGCAATGGTATCAGATAGCAGGTCATGTCCATATCTCTGTTACCTTTCAGCAATCCCAAGGTAAAGTATTTCTAGGCTGCTATCAAATTCACTGCACACTTCAGGAACTATTTCACAGGAATGTATAAACACTAGTTATTATTATTTTCAAATCTTCATGCTGTAAGCTTTTTGTTTTGTTTTACTTTTAAATTAAAAGTACAAGGAGTTTTCAACAGCCCAGGCATCTAATTTTACAGCTCAAGGATTTTAGTGCTATTACACATTAAAGCAGTAAATTTGAAACCACCAAAAAAATCTATTAACCTGATATTATGAAGTAATTTGTTACATTTCCTAAGAAAGTAAGGGGTTGTTCCATGTCAAGAAAATTACAGAGACCACATATAGCACTTGTAAAATTTATTTCACAATTCTAAATGACATGTACCCACACATATTACAGTGCTCCATAAAAACCTCAAAGAAGCATCTTCTGAAAATACCATTTTCCTTATGACAAAGAAGCACAGTAAGTTGTAATTCTCAATATTTTCCATAAGTGTTTAACCATAGAATAAAATGGAAAGTGAAATTATACATATAAATCAAAATTTTTAAAGTTTCAAGTTGCTTTGTAAAGCCTGGGGTATGGACAAAATAGAAGAACTTTTGTCATGATTGATTTTAACCAATCACACTACAGATGTGGCCTCAAAGAATCTATGCCTCAGATTTTGATCTTGCAAACAAACCCCAATTTAACTTTTAGTCAATGAAGCAATTTGTATAATTAAACGTACACACACAAGATCAAACCCTTATAGAACCAAAGATTTAAGGTACAGTCTTTCAGGCCACTTTGTGTGCAGTGGAAATACCTTACACAGCTGCTATCTAAGCTTTTTTTTTACTGCTTTTTGCCAAGGAGTTGCTGAGCTATCACAGGCAGCTGTGAGAGGCTCACCTATTTCTAAACTACAGTACATCAGTTTAAACTGTTCTGAAAGCTGCTTACCCTAAGCATGTCATGCTTAATCTAAATCAGCATATTGTGCATGGAAACAGGTGCAGAGGACATCAGTCATTACTGTGGTCCAGGGATAGTTGTGTCCAGCAGCTCTGGGAGCCACTGACACTGCTCAGGTCACTGCTCCAATGACTGCACTTCTATCCTCTTCTTTGAGGCCATTATTAGAACAAAGATGCACTACTTGGTAATAATATCCACACTTTATTAAGGCAATAGTGCTGCAGCTTGTAAACTCTGCAGTAAGTCATTCTCAGCCAAAAAGTTTATCCTGGCATGTGTAACATGCTAGACCTATCATCAGACATTCTCCCCAAATCCATCTTACCTATTTTTCTTGAGATGTGAGGACTTTGGTTCAAGCAGTCTGTTATCCTCTCTCTAAACTCAAGAGACAGA
>VYZT01016720.1:0-16015 GCA_013400735.1 Pomatostomus ruficeps
GGTATCCCAAACCCTGACACTTTATTACAGAAGACAAAAGGAGATGAACTACTTCAGTGAAAATTCTTGGAATTTATTTTAAAATCTAGCTAGTGCAGTTAAAGCTGATAGACTTTGTTCTGAATCCACTGTGTTGAAGACATTTGACATCAGAGAGAGAGGGATGGAGACCAGAAGTAGATAGACAGAAAAATAGAAGGAAGTGTAATTTGCTCATTTGTAACAGCTGGATTTGTAAGTGTGTATCTCTCAAAGCCTTAATGAAATCTAGACTAATAGCCAAAAAGTTCAAAGCAAGAAAGATGCCTTGTTAAATGAAAGGTCAGCCTTATCTCACACTGTAATTTAAGTTAATTAATAACAAACTAGTAGTCCTAGATTCACTTTGTAGCTAATGGAAAGAATTAGGTGTATCTATTTTATGATGAGAAGACGTTCATTTGGTTTTTACGTCTTTATTAATTTCTTATATGGAATGCCTTAGCTGCTTAAATCTAAAATTTACCTTTTAAGCCCTGAATTATACAGCATAAATATTAGCCAGAATGCTTGGGGGAAAAAAATCCTCTCTAGATCTAAAAGAAAGGTAGATTTCTCTTCAGTAAGACTTAGCTTCACAAGTTGATTGTGCATGGAACTTGAAATTCTAAGCAAAAAGGTCTTCTCATATCTTGAAGTTCTTCTACTATAATAGGAACTGTATAGTCACTCCAACACACTGAAATAAATAGCTAAGTCATTTAGTATGGCATGAATGTGCAACTTATAGAAAGAAATTTCTCCTGATGAGGTCCTTTGGAGAAGAGTGTAAGAAGTATGAATCCATAGAAACCACTACAATGTTATCTGATTTGCAGTATTGATGTTGGTGGGATCAGTAAGTAACAACCCTTCATGTTTATTAAACACAACCAAAACAAATCACCAAAGAGCACCAATTTCCCTGACCCACCTGAAATATCTTTATTCCCTTTTTATGAAGTATAGTGTTTCCTTAAAGGAACTCCAATCCTGACCTGAGTGTAAACTCTAAACTTCACAAAGTTGCCCACTGTTTCTCCACTGGATAGAGGCAGACAGCGTGAAACCTTAGGCGATAGTTATTGCAAAGAATCACAGAATCATGGAATCATTCACATTGGAAAAGACCCTTAAGATCATTGAGTCATCCAACTATATTTGTTTTCTCCTTTTACCACTTGTAATGTTCCACCCTATGAAGTCAGTCATTCTTTTAAAAAAGCAATCTGAAAAATCTTTACTAGCATGCAACCTAGCTTCACAACCAGGTACTCAGCCCAAAACTTGAGAAAATTGAGCAGTTTCTGCTATTTCTGTGGCTTTTCCTTGGTAATAAGGGTTTTTCTCATTGCTTAACCTTTGTATCTGCAAATATTGTTCCCTGGAATAAATGTAGGTAATACAAACATCTGAAATATATCACAATTATTTGACCATTCCACTATTAATGAAAAAGCAATAGAGATAGATTAGTTATCCCTAAAGATCACTAAGGAAACTGACAAAGACATACATAATATTTGAAAAGAAACTGCTTCACCAGATATCTTAATAATTTTTCTGAGATTTATGTGAAAGATTGGAGTTTACATGTAAGATAAGATTGCACAAACTTAGTACTAGGAATCTCTTGCCTATAAACCCTAAAAGATCACAGAAACAGACAGAAATAGAGCAGTGCTTACCTCTTAGCCTGTTTCCCATTGAAGATATATGATAGCAGCCAAATTAGACTGACAGGCTCAATATGGTCAATAGTTTATAGTATTAGACTGATATTTTTTAATAAAATTATTGTCATTACTGAAATGAAGTTCTTCTGGGCACTGAGTTACAAAAATATTTTTATTAAAAATCTCAGACCTTTCAACCAGCATTGCCAACAATTAACAGTGCCTCTTGGGTTTATAGTATTCATGGTATACAAACAACTTGTCAAACTTCTGTTTGCTGTAGGTTTGCTCATACTGTAAGAACTACAGTATGAGCAACTTCATTCCAGCTGATACATTGCCATTTCTGGCTGTGTTTGACTTCTAAGACTAACCTGTTCACCCCAAACAAAATCTGGAGTAATAGTTATACTTGCTCAGCACTTGTAAAGCAAAACTGACAGCTTACATTCTTTCTAGTTGCTAATAATTCTGAAATCTACTTCTAATCATTTTGAAAAATATGTTGCTATTAGGAAAAAGAGAAAAAAAAAATGCAGGAAAATATGTTAGTGGACACATGCAGGGAAAATCTCTAACCGGGCCATATGGTTTAAATAAAAGGAAATTGTTCAACTGTTCCTTTTCACATTTTGTTTACAAAGTGCTTCACATATTTGCATGAGAAATATGGTCAAGGTAGACTACAATGTGTTTGTGTTTTGCATTTATTCAGGGCTCTGACTGTCCTCTTCCAAGGAATCAAACTCCTAGGTTGTTCCCTCAAGCCCAGGCTGGCAGCCGGAGAACCGTCTCTCTGGTATTTTGTGTACATCTGTCGAAAGCTGAGAAAAAAGAGCTTCAGAACGATCCCACTGAAACTCTGGACAGTTAAAAACCTGACCAAGCATCCCAATGTAAGTACAGACAGATGAATCTGCTGTTCTACACAGGAAAATCAGTAAGAGACTCAGTCAGAAATTGGAGGCCATGAGAGACACTGAACGTGCATGAGTTGAACTGATAGTGATATAGCCTTGAGCGTAAACAGGAGAGAGGGATTTTGTTTCTGTCAGAATTGTGTTCTTTGTGGCTAGCATAGAGCATCTCTGGTTTTCAGAAGGGGATAACATTTTTTTCTTTCAACTGCTGGTTCTCCTATTTTTGATTAAAGTTAACATTACTTATTTTCAGAAGCAAGAACTGATTCAGGTTTTTTAATCTTATGTAGTGATTCTCTTAAACAAAATGATAGAAAAAACTCTTATGAAGTTGTGTCTGCCCTTTTTCTTACAGCAAGCAATGAAATTGTGTTTAAGTGGCTTGAAGAGTCACAGAAAATTTAAATGACTTTTTTTTCCCTGCTCACTGCAATTAAAATCAGAATCTGATTATTTTATTTTGGTATGTTTTAGTTACTTAGAATTGCTGTAATTTTTCACTTCAAGCAAGTTTAAGTTTAATTAAAACAGAATTTGTTGTTCTTGTTTTTAGCAGGAGTAAAACTGTTTCTTTTTCATTTCAGTATTTTGTCTTGACCATTTTCTCCTGTGTCTTGTGTTCAAGGTGTTCGTATACCCTTTTCCATGCCCACTATTGCATGCAGATAACTGAATTTGGACATGTAGTGTTATACCACCCTTTAATTGGTTTGAAGTTGAGTTTAAAGAGATGTATCTTAAAAATAATGATTTCTCAATTTCCCTTGACACAATTGTTAACAATGTAGCAGCTTAACTAGCTTTAACTATTCTAACTCCCTGTAGTTTTCTTTTTATAATTTGTGAAACAGATTCGAAGATTTCAAACCACTTATTCAAAGTGTTTGTAGAAAGACATTTTCATATTTTAAAGCATATTATCTTGCATGTTTTGTGATCAACTATTCCTAGTGTTGATTCAAACTCTGTGTTTAAAACTAATAGGAAAAAAAAGTCAGTAGTTTGGGAAAACAGGCTGTGCAACTCAGATGAGGGAATGACTCAGTCAGAGTTTTTATGTATGTGCTTTTGTATATCTGCTTTTCACAATGGTTGCAACACTTGAGAAATAATCTCTAGGACACAAAATATGTCTCAGCTAACACATGGTGAGTGAAGAGAAGAACAGACTAGGACTTGGTTCAACAAAATATCTGCTGCTCTTCTCAGAGGTATCTTCTAACATCCTTTTTATTTTATACACATCTGATAACATGGAAATCAAAAAAATATTTACATCACCTCTTCGAAACATTATGTGGTTATATCAAAGCATATCTTTATCATACTGGAGACAGAACATATTTGAAAGATTCGATACCTCTCACACAATAATGTTCCAGAATAGATTTTTTTTTTTTGTCTATTCTGCCCCCTCTGTGATACTCACACTTTGCAAGGGTTGGAAATACAAGCTGCAGCTCCTTTTTTAGGTGTATAAATGAGCTGATGGAACAGAAGAATCAGTAACTCTCCTCCAACCTGCTATTTGCTCATTATTGGGGAGGGTTATTTGTTTGTTTGAACTTTACTCTAATTAGTTTCACTTGATGATCCCTGGATCTGGTACTGGCAGGATTTATATACTTGAACATTTACATTGAAATGCATTGGCATTCACCTTTTGAATTTATGTATTCCTTGGAACTCGAGCCAATGCAGCCTTTTTTCCTTTGGTTACTGGTACTATTTTACATTCACGTATGCATACCAACGTGGACATTAAAACAGAGCTGATAAATCTTTCTTTATAAGTACCTTTTTTTTTTCCTATCTGAAAAGGAAATTTAGGAAGTTTACCTCAGCTGCAGAGATCTTCATTATAGATAAATTAGATATATACAGTGTGGAACCACCCTTACTGACCAAGTTAACACTCCCCTGAAGAAATTATTAGTTTCACTATCACCAGTGTCTAAAGACATTCACATGATGGAGTGTCAGCAGTAAAATTGTCAGTTATAACTAATATTTTCTAGGTTCTGAATATGTTCAGTCTCTTTTAGTCATAAGATATTATAAAGTGGGTGATTAAGGATAAGTGTATATTTAGATGGTTCAGATACACCCTTGTAAATTCTGGTTTGCTAAGGCCACTGGTTTTCCTGAGTGGAATATATGTTCTTGCATTTTGGGATAATCACATCTTCTAATGACCAAGGACTTATGATCTTTACACTTTTTACCTCCACCATTTCCCATAAAGCCAGGTTTCATTGTAAAATAATGTATTCCCCTTTTTTTATGCTGATAATTTCACCTGCTTTCATAGTTTTTTTTCATTTCCCTAACTTCATGCATTATCACATCAAAAGATACTCCATGTTTGCCCTCTGTTCAATTTGTGATTTTATAAAACTCTTTCAGGTGACAGAATATGTACTGCATACTGTACTTGAGATGCAGCTCTTCAATGCATTTCTACAGTAAAAATTAATCTAAAAGAAGACAGCAGAAAAAATAATATGGTTTAGCTTGCCATTAAAATATTCTTCTTTTTTAATTAAATAATTACTCATTTAGTTTTATTATTACAAGATTATATGCATTAGTTTTTCAGCATGTTTTTAATCAACAGTCGAGAATACTCAGAATTTTTAAGGCATTCTGCAGCAATTCATAGCCAGCTCTTACAACTTGTGTGTACCAGGAAACCAGAGAGTGTTGTGGCTGGAGTGCTTAGAAGACTGAAAAATCAGGTCAGTCTCAAACCATTAAAACAACCCTTTACTAGATTGACATTAATTATCATCACACATTGACAATAATTAGTTATTGCACATTGTTAATCATTATCACTGCATATTGAAAACAATCCTCCCCTAACAATCACACTGCACCAGATATGAATATGCAAAATCGCAGAGCTAATGCTGTGCAGTCAGCACTAATGGCTGCAGACTGCAATGTNATGGCTGCAGACTGCAATGTTCTTATCCACTGAGCTCAATGTGTGCTCCACCTGAGGTCCTCTCCCTGCTTCTACCTTCCCATACCCTTATTCTCCCACCCACCCATGCTTGGCTACTTCTAGTTTTTTAAAAGAAAAAAGAGTCCTTATCCAGGTCTACACTATGCATGCAAAACCTCAAGAGGTCTTTGGTCCAACCTCCTTCTGAAAGAAGGGTCAGATGTGAGTTTGCACCAGAATGTTCTGGTACACCTTTGAAGGCTGATGCAGTACAACATCCCTGGGCCATCTGCACCACTGCTCAACCAAGAGGAAAAACACTTGAGCAGCATGGAGTTGTTTAGGTTCCCAGAGCCTCACTGCTTTCAGCCTGTGCTCCCACTGGCAAGGCCATAAGAAAATCGCCCAGGGTAATGAGCTGCTTGCTGCCAAGTTCACACAGCCAGTTCCCACAACCAACTGGTAACAAAAGGCATGGCTGGGCCTTGCATTGTCAGGCACAGATAGTACAAGGCCTGTGGCCTGTCACTACTAGTGATAGTATTAATTTTTTGGGCCTCTGGGTATAGAAAAGCATCTCTAATCAGGCAATTGTTGCTATTATTTAAGCTCAAAATAAGCTGGATATAAAATCTGCTTGCTCTGCTTCATCCTTCATGGGTAAAAGAACCATTTCTGGCTAAATAAATTTACTTATTGTTATCCTGAAATGTTTTAATCTATTTAATCTATTTAATTCATTTTCAAAGTAGTTTGAAAACATACGGTACAGTATAAGCATCAAGACAGAATCCTATGGGATGAAGTCACTAGTGGTATCCTATTATTATTGTAAATAATAATCCTTACCTAACTATAGCTTCATATGAAATTAGTTTCTGCAGACTTCATAAAAAGTTATTTTCTGTAAGTCCAAGAGTACTGTAGGAACCTCATGGCAGGCAACTGTATGCTTAACTACTTCAAACCCACAAGTTTGTTATGCTTTAAATATCTATCTCTGAAAGTGCAATTAATGTTATTTCTCATTGTATGTTTCTCCACCTATAAAATAATTTTACTCATTTCCTAATTATTATTATTCCTATTGATTTTGCATACATTATTGAAGGACTTATTTTTGTATGGACTTGTTTAGTTTCTTGCTTGTCTATGGGGGTTTTGTATTATTTTAAGTGCTATGTTTCTCCTGGATCTTCACACCTTCCCCTCTTATCTCTCACAATAGCTGCATATTTCTTTTGGTGATTTATTACATTTTTATACTCCCCTCAGGATTTTATTTTGAAATCAACTTTGGAAGAAGATAAAAAGTTAATATGCTAACTGCACCAGACATTTATGCTTACATGTGTCTATTCATAGAAGAAACCAAAATCCAGTTTCTTTCATCTCTTAGCATGATGTTGGTTTCTAATTGCACTGAAATATAACACAAGAATTCAAGTGCATTTTTTTTTCCAGGAAAAGGAGAGACACACATTTTAAATCTTTGATACTTAATCTTTTTTGTCTTTGTTCTCTGAGTCTATATTGCTATCCATCTCAATATTGTAACTCAGAAAACACAGAGGATAAAGTCATTAATGAAATTACAAGTGATCAAGGAACCTCTTTTTTTCTCCCAATAGCTTTTTTTTTATTTTTTCCCAAGATGTTTTTTGTTTGTTTCGTATTTATTTATATTTATTTCATATTTATTCTTTCATATAGTTCAATTTTATTCTCCAAGGGAATAACAGCATATATGACAAAGCAGGAATATCAGTATAATATTTCTGGCATTAGAGTAATACATCCAGAACAGCATTTCACTGGGAGATCAGATGAAAATCACTCTCTTTAGGAAATGTCTTCTGTTGGGTGAAAAAATCCAAACAAATCAATCTTTCTACCACATTTGATTACCCTTTGTTTCCTGAAATAGGCACTGTTATATGGATTAAGGCTTGAAAAGATATTCAAGGATGAAGGTATTACATAAACCATAATCAGAGCGAGTTACTGTGTATCATTCTGTGTTGATATATCATAGTCTGTATCAATTCTATGTTAACTTGGATGAGTTTTCTGAACATTTTCTTGAAGTCAGGTTGTGTTAAAAGGTACAAGATTTTTTACCATTGTGTTCTAGTTTCAAAATTCAAATTACTATGGTTTATTATTATGAGCACAGCATTTAGTATTCTGATAATTATTGGCTGCTGATCTGATATGCTGTTTTCTAGATGTTCACTTCTTAACTGTTTTCTTCCTTTTTTTCCGTTACAAATCCATTTTTTCATTCTTTCTGCAAAAATAGATGGCTGGAAATAACCATAACAATCATACAGAGAACTACATAAGTTTGGGGTAGACCATACAAAAAATATTTTCTTTTTCCCTATGTGGTAATAAGGCAAATGAATATAAAAATTTCATTAAAAAAAGTTTTAGTTCAGAACGCTGTTTTAGTTTTGTTGGGAATACAATTAGTGTCTCTAATTTTTTATGTGGCTAACAGACTTTAGACTGTGCATTTATGCTTTTGGAATACTTAAGGCTATCCCAGCCCTAAGCTAGTAAAGCTCTGCTCTTCTTCATGACAGCAATTTCCTCTTTTAATCTAAGATGGGGATTTCAATCAGTACTTCACCACCAAACACTGAAGTCATACATGGCATAGCAGGTGTCAACTTTATCCCAACTTACTGAAAGACAAAATAATCAAATTAGCTGATATCTTATTAGCATACACAAAACATTGAGTTGAATATTGAGATGCAATTTGCACATGAAGAGAAAGATCTGATCTCTAAGTGTAACTTTGAAGATATTAAAACCTTCATTTTTTCTCTCTAAGCAGCCCAAAGAAATCTGTCATTTGACTTTGTCTACTATCAAAGAGTTACTCAAGAGCAGATATCTCACAAAAACTCACCACCTCATCATGTTAGATCTAAATGCAAAGTTCAAAATCAAGCCTCAAAATGTCACACCTTACACTTCCACTTTCACCAACAAACTGCATGGTTTACCCACATTTGTGTAGCTTCACCAGAAGATGTAAGTGCATAACTAAATTAGATAACAGTAATCATTGCAATAGTATGCTGAGAGGAGGGATCTGTGGATCAAAGCCCAGGGAAAACACAGGTTGTGTTGTCAAGGTGAATTCACTCTATTTGTCTTTTTGGCATTGGCTTCAGAGGTGAAGTGACCCTTTATAGTGAAAAGAAAACTGCAGGCATCAACCTTCAAATGCTGCTTCAGTCTGTGAATATCAGTCTTACCTTAGTGCCTGTACAGATGAGAAGAGCAGAGTTGTATAAGAACTTCCATTATTTGGCATTTCCTCTAACGCACTGAATTATTCAGCAATGGCTCTAATAATTAATGTTTAGAAAAACCCCAACTAGTTCCCTCCACTCAGTAACTAGAGAATTTGAGTTTACAACCTGAGTTTAGAAATTTCATTTCCCGTGTACATTGTAAATGTCAGGCCTGTCAGTAATATGTTTGACACACTTAAATCCCTATATCTCTCAATTGCTTTCTTCTACTGCAAAAAAATGCCATTCCTGTAATATATTTCCTAATTATTTCTTTGATCAATTATGCTCTCAGCTCTGACCTTGATAACAAACAGCAGGTGTTGTGGCTTTTACTGCACTGTGATACTGTCAGACTGGAAAGAATTTTGCATAAAGCAGTGCATTTACCTTTATTTAGTAGTAGTGGTACACTACCCTTTAGTGCCTACTTCATTTTTTGTAATGTGAAAGCATAATGGGAAATTCAGGTATGTTGTCTTGCATGCAGTGTTTCAGAAGGTAAAAACTGAGTCTTCATATGAATAACCCAGGAAAATTACTGAAAGGCATGCTGGAAAAGATGATCTGAAAACATTTAGTGGGAAAGAATTATGTCAGGTATTTAAATTTAAAAAAACAACAAAACAAACAATACAAACAAACAAACCCTGAACCAAAACAGATAAATAAATAAGACTTCTTTGTACAAGATATATAGACAATTGAAGGTATGTTATCACAGATCTAAAACTGAGGAGTGTGAAGCATTGAATTGTGTTTCAGTGGCAAGGTTTTTAGCATAAAGTAAGAAAAATAAAATAAAAGCCAATCATGCTACTGTCTTACTTGTGGGACCCAGGAATCAGAGCAGTATTTTATTTATAGTATTGATATTTATTTCCTTTCTGCATTTGTTCTGGTTTCATTCTCTTCATCTGTCTCAGATATAGTTCAATAAAATAAAATAATGGCTCTGGTTTGTGTTCAGGTGCTGTTAAGAAATCCACAACAGCCTTGGTTTTTTATAGTTTTTAAGATACCCCAAAGAGATTACTGGTGAAACAAAGGACAAGATATAGCAGATGAATACAAAGAAACAGTGAAGTAATAAGGATGTTCCTAAAGAAAATAACTCTTAAGAATTTTAATATAAGTCTGGCAGTGACCAAAATCAGATACCATGGGAGATGTGAAGGAAGCCTTGCAGCAAGTGCAGTGACTTCAGCTATTCCCCTTGACAGCAGAGAATCAGGATCAATCCTTAGTCATGAAACCAAGGACTGTGGGCTGGCTTGCATCCAGGCTGCTCAGTACCAGTTGCATTAGGATGAAAACAGTACATTCTTGTTTTGTATCATTTGGGTCCCCTGCGATGCCTCTGCAAGCCTGTTTTGTATCTTTTTTTTTTTTTCCCAATAAATGGGACACAATGAAAGGGCTGTGCTGCACATGACCAAAGTGCATTTTTTTACCTGATTTTGAGAGGCAGATATTCAGTCTGGATTTATAGCAAAGTGGAGCAAAGAGAGCAAAACTTTGGGCAGTCTCATAGTTTTGCTGTCCTTTATGAGTATTCCTTTGAGACAACTGTCTTTAGAATGAAGTAGAATATTTCCTTGGGAGGATCTAAACTCACTGGGAGCAATTAACTGTTGAACTAGGTGGGCAAAAGAAAGTCTAATCCCTTATCTTGTTTACTGGCTGGCTGGTTTTTTAGCAATATAGATGTACTCATGATGTTTATTTACTTTCTTCCTTATGAAATGTGGTGGGTTGAGCTGGGGCAGATGCCAGACCCACAGGGCAGGGGAGAAGATAAGTTTAAAAAGTCCCTGGGTTGACATAAAGACAGGGAGTCACTTATCATAGCAGCTCCGAAGACTGACAATCTGTATTCCAGTCAAAATTCCCCATATGTGGAGAAAGGATACACTTTGCTCATAGTTTATCAATTAACATTAAAAAATATTGGTTATGTCCTCAGAAATTCTAGTAGAATTCAGTGAGGCTGCACTCAGGCTTTACCTAGTCTTATCTGTGCAGGATGGCTCTAAGGTATATCTTAGCAGCTGGGTCCTCAAACAGTTCACAAAAAGCATCCTTTGAAATTCCATTTCTTCAGCACCTAACCACATTTATGTTCATTTGTACTCTTGCCATGCCCGCAGCAAATATTGTCTTAAGATGCTGCATTTCACCTCATAAGAAAACTTATAAAGTTCCTTTCTGACAAAGGTAGGAACTCAAGGGCTCAATTAGTTCAAGAGCCAAGGTAAATTCTGTTCATTCAGATCTGAAAACTGAAAAGCATTATTAGGTGTTGCTAATAGGTTTTGATGTATTCTCACCCTAGGAAGAGATTCAGTCAGGGTGAACAAGCCAAACTTACCTCTCACACCTGAGTACTGAGTTATGTATAAGGAAGACAAACCCTAATGGAGAGTTTCTGAAAGATGGCAAGTTCTGCATTATAAGGGAGGCTGTGAGTAGGTCCATTATCATAACGTGAATTATTGTTGCTTTTCCTCTGAGTGTGGCTGAAAAAGATGGTTTTCAGTCTCATACTTTCTAACTGAAAAGGTTAAAAATTGGTGTCTTGATGAAAATTGCATGTAATTTCAGCTCTGCATATTAAAAAAAGTTGGAATATTGTTCTTTTTAGGGTGAAGGATAATTAAAACTTTTTAATTTGATTAAAAATTTAAAAATTTTACTCTTGAAATTAATCTATTTAGCCTGATAGACCAGAAATATTTAATTAAGTTTGGACAAATATTCACATGATTTATACTGCATACTTTGTTCTGCCTAAAGTATATTATTATGACAATGAAATGTTTCACCTTTGCCAGTTTTAAGGCCTTATAAGGATGCGTTTTTTGAAGGCGACTTACCAAAAAACCCCTCTTTTTCTTTCATCATGTTGAATTATAAATAAAAAGCCATCAACTGTAATCAAGACATGTTTTCCTGTATTTACAAATTAATTCCATCAAATTAGCTGTCCAGAGTATATTATTTTCTGACTTTTTGAGGGGAGAGAGGTGATAATAAAAGCTTTAGTTTTCTTTGCTTTTACATTTTTTCCCCCCAGGTTTTCTTTCTTTGTGTGATTGAAGAAGCATTTTTAGTTGTACTTCAAAGAACAAATTAAAGAGACTTTCATTCTCAAAAGAATGAAATTACATATGTGTTAGCTAATAGGTTTTGATAGTTTTACAAAATTACTTTGTTCCTGCACTAGAGTAATTTTGTTATTTTAACACTTTTAAAACTTTTTATATACTGTCACATCATGTTTACCGTCGCCTTAATACATAAACCACTCTCTGAAATTGCTTTCTTGATTATGTTTTCAATAGTAATCCAAGTTAAGGAGTAGCAGCATTTTAAACAATGCTAAGCATGGCAATCTGACCAAACTCTGATTCCAGTCTGTGTTGGGACACTTTCAGGACACACTGTCATTGTGATATTGTCTCTCCCTCCACCGGTTTTACAGTAAGATCCAAAATAGTCTCAGAGGATAGCCTTCTCCTGAACTGCAGTTTCTTCTAAGGACACAAGGCAAGTCCTGGTGAGTTTATTCAGAGCTTGTGTCAGTCTGATACTTTCTGACTGGATTCTTTGAGATATTTAATGTATTGAGGGTGAAGTGTTTAATATCAAATTTATTTACTTGAAGATTATTGATGTTACACATCCTGTTATGCATTATATTATACACTGATTTTGCCAAGTGATAAAAAAATATACTGAAAACACAATACAAATTTAAGTGATATTTGGCAAAATACAGCAGGTGCAATGTACAGTTCAATCACAACACCAGTGTGATTCCCATTACTGGTCTCTATAAAATGCTCACCCTCATTATGTTCTTATCCCTTCACCAGAAAAGAATACCTGGGTTGAAGCCAGGTCAAGGCCATTGGTGTCTGAAATACTTTCTTAGTTGTCTAGTTTTTGTACTCCGTTGGGCTGAGCCATATGTTTATTCTTCCTATTCTAAATCTGACTGACTCAGGGAAATGTTTACATCATCAGTTGATCCACTCAGCTGTTGACAGTGGTTTATCTATAGGAGAAGAGACTGTCTGGTCCCCTCTGTGTTAAGTCAGATTCTCTGCATTGCTGTCTAAGAGGAACAGGCCTTGCCCATATGAACCTCCTTCCTCTGTTGGGTTTTGCTCAGTGAATCACACTCCAACCCTAGGGGTTTAGTCAATAACAGCCTGCTATACTTCTGTCTTTTTCTTGTTCCCTCTTCCTTTATCCTCACTAGGACTTTTTTTTTTCCCCTATCCTTACTGTGTTTCTATATTTGGCTATATAGTTATTTTGTTATACAGTAACATATTTTAAATAAGTATATGAAGATTTAAAATCACCAGATAGTTCAGGGAAGGGCCTCAATCTGCTTTTCTAGACCAATAACTTTGGGGGAAAAGAGTTGATTTTTTTTTGACTTACAACTTTTTTCAGGATTATTTTGAACTGTCAACTTCCTGACTACAAACCAATGCAGAATTTATGAATATTTTAATTGTGAACAAGCAAAAATATATCACGGTATAATCATGTGTACCTAAAGTATGATTTTTACTTGTCATTTAGTAGCACAGTATTCATTCTAATTACCATAATTGCTCAATTTCTGCATTTGACTAATAACCTAACATTAAGGTAACTAATTAATATTTAAATTCAATATTAATTTTAAATTTAACATGATTTGCCTAACTTAAAATAAAAATACCTAGGTTAAATTCTGTTGTTTTAATTCCAGATTATGTTTCATTTAAATCACAGAACTGTTCCAGTGCCCTGAGGCACACATTTATGTTTGGGACTAGATAATCTCCAAAGGTGCTTTCCAAACCTAACCATACTCTGATTATATGATTTTGCTATAAAAAATACTTTTCCAATTATTCTTAATTATTTTTATGTTTGTTACTTCATTTTTCAGTATCTGAACTGAAAATACAATTCAAAGATAATTCATGATTATTCAATTTAATTGGAATTACATGGTATGGGAGGCATAGACCATCCTCATCACTTGACTGTGAAAGTACATCCTGTACTATGTAAAGCAGTAAAGCTCACAGCTGTTAGAAAGGGTTCATTCTTACCCTCAATCAAACTGAAAAACCATTTATACAATGATGGGGTGAGGGATTGTTTGTTTGTGTATTTGTTTGTTTCTCTCAATCACTGGAATTGAGATCATGACTAATATTATAGATCATGTCTCCCTGAGAAAGTCAAAGAAAAAAGAAATTAGATCACAGCTACTCACTTTTAGGACAGGATTTTTTTTCTGAATTTTTCTTCCCTTCATTCCTGTTAAAATGCCATTTAAACATTAATATTTTCAGTGCTTAATAGGTAAAATCTCTCTCTTGTATAGTCAATAGACCTCTCATGAATGTTACTGTTTCTTCTTTTTGAGTGATAAGCAGATTGTTATATGCAATCTAACTTTCCTCAGTCCCATTTTCTTAATAGCCTATGTTCAATCAGTTTATGTGATTATTTATTCATAGGGTCCTAAGGTAAAGAGTCATCATCTAATAAATTCTTCAGCTCTTCTTTTTGCATAGCAATTAAAGGAGATGAGGTTTTTCATTTAAAATGTATGGAATATGTAATGTTCAGTGACACAAATCAACTGAAACTGTAACAGATTTTTTTGAAAACACTGCTCTTGAATTCATCTTATTTAGTCATTACGTTTCATATATTCTCTTCACGTATGTTTTAGTTGATGTAAATCCAAGTTTTATCTAGATACACTAAAATATTTCTTCATTTGCAAATGTCAGCACTTACTGCATCTCAGCTCCTGTATTTTCCTGACTTGGAATTTTATTTAATATGTTCTACTTTATGTCTCCACTGTCATATTCAGCTGGCGAGAGCATTTATGTATGAAAGAGTATTCAAAATAGAAGTAACTCCTTAATAGTTTGTCATTCTCAGTATTTCTTGTGGTTATATATATATATATGAAAAATACAAAGAAGCATTAATTCATCTTGTACAGTTAATGAAGACATTTGAATCCAAAAACAAAAGTCTTTTCTTAATTGGTTACCAAAAGTTAATGGCACTTTTCAAGTCTTTAAGCCCCAGATAAAATGGGGACAATTTCAAATATATTGTGGAAAATACAAATGCTTGTAAATAGCAACACTGCCGTCATATAACCAGAAGGTTTGTACTTTAGAGGGAAAGCTGATCTGAACCCTTTTTGTAGCCGAGTGCTCATTCTGCTGACCAGATTAATCTGCTCTACGGCTTTTCAAGATTTAGAAAGTCAAGGAAAGGCAATATAAGACAAAATGTTTCCAGAAGTGTTTTTATTAACTTCTAAGTTATTTTCTTTCTCATCCATAAGATTATTTAATCTCTAGTGGTAATTTTTTTTTTAATTCCACATCAAAATTTGTAATGCTTCTAGCCCAAACCATTCTGTGATTCTATAATTCTATGATTAAAACATTTTTGTACAAGAAGTCTTTTCTGTCATTTGCCTATGCTGTTCTTACCTTCCTCCTTCTCTCACGCTAGAACAACTTCTTGTAGACTGTACAGAGAACCAAGTTTGGGCTTGAGCATAGAAGAGTAATCTCTTCTCATTTTTGTTTATTTTGCAGCTATTTTCTGCTCTGGTTCAGCATGTAGTTTTGTAAGCACTTATGCTGGTCTAATGGTGTGAGAAGCAGAACTGAGTCACAGGAATGAGAAGCAGGCTGGGAACTTTGTTTTTTCTGGTTTACGTGGATGCTGAACTCCAGTTTAGACTACTGAAAGCAATGTAATTTTATTACCACAGCATTTCAGTAGTATTTCTCAGATGCAAAGCATCTTAATAGTGGTTCCCTGGCTGTGTTAACTGCTGCCAAATAGAAATACCCTTTACAACACTGGTCTTGACCACAGAAATGCAGAATGTAGTACTTGGTAACCATCTTATGCAACCTTTTCTGTTAATTTATTGCACCCTCATTTGAAAGCTGTCAGGTTCCTTCTACTTTTTTTCTTCTGAAAATTATTCTTTTAGGCTTATCAACTTTCTCTCAACATCTTTTAAAAATATATCTATGGTGAAAGTATACTCATTTGTTCTTGTATCAGTACTATTCAGTA
>VYZT01016759.1:0-17628 GCA_013400735.1 Pomatostomus ruficeps
CTCACTCCCCCCCGCCGCAGCCCCGCTGCCGCCGGGCGGGCCCCGCCTCGCCACAACCTCGGGGGCCGCTTTCCTCCTGGCAACAGGTGACGCGCGGCGGGGCGGCCAATGGGGCGGTGCCGGCGGGGCCGCAGCCGGCGGCGGGCGCGGNGGTGCACTGCGGGAGCGGAGGGTCCTTGGGCGCTCCGGCGGGCGCCTGGGCGGGTGAGCGGGGCCGTGACGGGCCTTCCGCCCCGGCGGCTCCTCCGGGCACGGCGCTCGGTGGTAAAGTCCGACTGCGTGGAAACAACCTGGGAAACTTAAGAGGAGGAGCGAAGGTAGGAAAAAGCCCCGGACCTCCCTGCCGGACCGTGCACTTCGCCTGGGGCGTCGCGAAAGCCGCCTCCGCCCGCGGCTGCCACGTTCCCGGTGCCCGCCGTGCCAGGGCCACCTCGGGCCGGGCTGCGGCCTTTGGCCTGACAGCTCGGGGAGAGGAATCGCCGAGCCCGGCAGTTCCCGGCAGCGCACGCCGCCGTCGCTGTTACCGCTGCTTTATGCGCAGTGAGACAGAGAAGGAGGCTTGCCCTGTCCCACAGAAAGCAGGAGGAAAAGCTTCACGTTGAGCAAATTCTTGTGAGCCAGAGCCGCTGGCCTGGTCAGAGCTGCTGGGAAGCAAGTTGAGCTCTTCGCTAAGTTGCACCTCACATATTTTTTATATCCTGTGATAGTAACAGGCTCAGGTTGGTACCTGAGGATGTCACTAAAACTTCATGGCGAGAGTGCTGAACTGGAGTAATTATAAATAAATTGCTGCACAGAGAGACAACATCAGCAGTTTTTCCAGGGAAATTTTAAAAAGCGATTTTCCATTTGATATCACCTTGAGGGTTGTGGAGGCAGAAGTGAAAGAAGATGTGAGAAGCGGCTGAAAACTTGTGACAAGAAATTAAAAAGAGGCCAAAAGTCATGAGAGAAGAATAAAAAGGAAAAGCAGATGTAGTGCTGAAAAAGCCCATGGTTAAAGGAGGTTTAAAAGCACAAAAGCAGGTTTGGTTGTTAAAATGTCGTAGTTAATAGGATAAACGGGACAGTTGTTTGAAGTGTGCTACTTAGAAAAAGTCACTGTAGTATGTGGCTGACTTAGAGATTCTCCTTTATGGTGTCATCATCTAGGTACTAGTTAAATACCATTTGGCACTTACGCAGTGGAAAATTCATGGGTATACTGGGAAGTAGTGGTAAAATTCACTGCATAGCATCACTGAATATTTTCCTTCGTGTTCAGCCAAACCTATTAGTAAGTCATAACAGGAAAATGCAGTAGGAATGTGATTGACAGTGCATTACTATTAAATACAAAATGCAACTCAGCAGATTCCTAATTTAGGCAGCAGAATAATAGCCTTGTGGGTCTGGGACAGCCAAGGTCCATTTCAGCCTGATTAGTGAAAGTTCAATACTGTGGAGCCTTCTTTATTGTGGCACAGAAATAGTTTTAGGACATTTTTTCATGGTTTGCTTAAACCTACTGCTGCTTGTCAGAAGTGTTCTGACACTGGCAGAGGTGTTAGCTTGTATTGATAGGGTGATCCATATATTTTTAATGGTATACTAGGCTTAATCAACTTTAATTTTTCTTTCTAATGACAAACTATGCCAGAACTGAAAATGAAAGTCATCACAACTGAAAATGAAACTAGGGTCCAAATATAATATAAAAAATTATACTCCTAATCTGTTGTATCCTGTCTTTGGTGGGATACTCATTCTAAAACCCTCTCCTCAAAGCAGTGCCAGTTAACTTAGTAGTACTGCAACTGCACCCACAAACTGATTCACATGTAAACCTCTCATGCTGTGTATCATATATGATACACAGTTTAAAAAAAAGTGCTTACTAAGTGAAGATTATTATTAATGATGTTTTATGCTGGTTGTTGTGTGTGTTGCTGTGTTTGCAGATAGGCATGAAGACAAGATTCTTTACTCAGTAAGCTTGCAAATTAATCAGAGCTGATGCAATCAGTATTTGTTAAATATAGAGGAGGAATTCTCATCACTAGAATTGGACTTAGAAGTCTCATTTTGTCTCTTCTCATTTTATAACGACTTTGAAAGAGCTCTTTCCCCCCAGAAGTTAATACTCACTAAAGAGCAGGAAAATATGCTGAACGTGGCTTATACAAAAGAGGTGGTTTAATGTACAAACAGCAGTTGTGGTACTTTTCTGAAAGCATTTCTCAGAATGTGATTACCCTTTTAAAAATGGGCTTCCTGTGAAAATGATACTGAATCATAGCCATATGTGGATATTTGTTTGTTCTTATACAGGCAATGATGCTTTTACCATTCGCCATGACAAACAGAACAAGTGCATGCAAGTTAAAAACTCGCTGATAGTGATAGATGACTGCAGGGACACAAGTGAAGCTCTATGGAAATGGGTATCCCAGAATCGCCTCTTTCACTTGGGGTCCAAGCAGTGCCTGGGACTTGATATATTCACCAAATCACTGTCTCGCCTGAAAATGGTTGATTGTAACTCAGAATTAATGCTGTGGTGGCGATGTGCTGATGCTTCCATCATTGGTGCATCTCAGTACAAAGTGACTATCAAGAATAACTATGTGACTGCAAACATAAATGCAACAGACCAGTGGAGAAGCAACAATTCCTCCAGGGATATATGTCGGTATCCCTACCATGGTAAGTTTGCACAGGGCTTTGGAGATTTTTTATTTGTTAAGGGCTTTTTGAGTATGTCTGTGCCAGTAAGTTCTTAGAATTAGTTATGTGAAAAGACTGATCAGTAAAGCAATAGAATGTTGTGCTGAAGAGAGACACTGATATTCAAATACGAAACTTTAAAGGTTTTTAATAAAAAATAACTGCACAACTCCAGACATTGTGTGACTGAGTGGCTTTCTTAGCAGGTTTAAATCCCCCCTGCCCCCATATTTCAGTGCAAACCTGTTTATTATGAAATACCAGCCACTTTGTATCAGAACTGACACTGTCCTCACCATGATGGGAATTTTCCTGTTAGCAGGTTTGAGGATGTTTTCATTGCTGATAGGCTATAGTCAAATTCAGAGCATGCTGCCAGCTCACAGCCTGCTGGACTGTGAGCTGTGGTATGGTAGTGTGTGCACTTGTCATGGAAGCCAGTCTTGCCTGAAATCTCATGCTGGCTTGGAGGAAGTGATAAAAATGTGCTTTACCTTTTCCCTCTTCTGTATGTGTTGATTCTTAGAGTCCTTGTTCTGTAGGACTCTGCAAAGCACCTGGATTCCAACAGGACTATGAATTATCTGTAATTTCCCAGGATGAGGGAGACAAGTTTCTGCTGTTTCTCAGAAGAAAAAGTACAGAAAAATATTTCTCTCTGCAATTTTTTTTTCAGTTCTGGCATTGCTGTATATTATCAGTAACAAGAAGGTATGGTATTTTAAGACCACAAATGTGATTTGCATGCTTTTAGGTTAATTATGTCTGTACAAGCTGTAACACTGATTTGCTGTCCTTTCCATCTCTAAGCAAGGGAAATGTATTTACTTCTTTATTTTACGTCTCTTTTTTTTTCCCCTACAGAGGTTTATACCAAAGATGGCAACTCTTATGGTAAACCCTGTGAGTTCCCCTTCCTGTATAACAAAGTGTGGAATCACGACTGCATTCAGGACGAAACGCATACGGGTGGGAAATGGTGTGCCACTTCTGAAGATTATTCTCGCGATGGAAAATGGGGAATCTGCTTACTGCCAGGCATGTTGGGTTTCTAAGCAGACATCCTAAAAGCATTCTGTCCCTTATGTTGCTGTTATGTCCCTTATGCTCCACCTTCATGTTGCTGTTAAGCTGTGTAAAAGCTTTTCTATTACAGCAGTGGCTTACTCTGCAAAGTATTTGTCATGACCATTATAAAAATCAACAGACCTTCAGTCTTATATTCAAAACTTTCTCTTTTAAAACTTCATAATGTTTCTGTATAGTTGTAGCTACAAGTACCTTCTGCTTCCTTTAAACAGAGGATGGTTGTCATGGTATCTGGGAACGTGATCCAGGGTCTGAAAATTGCTACCAGTTTAATACGCAGTCTGCTCTTTCTTGGAAGGAAGCTTATATTTCATGTCAAAGGCAAGGAGGAGATTTACTTAGCATCCAAAATGCATCTGAATTAAGTTACATACAAGGTAGGTGTATTATTCACGTAAGAATACTGGGAAATCTTTGTAAAGTGGAGGCAGCACTTTAGTTTCTGTCCTGAAACTCTGGGTTAGAACCTGATTGTACTTTAAATATTTTGGCTTTCCTTTGTGTAGGAAAACGAAGGTGCTAGTCTCATGTTAGAGAGTTATTTAAATTTATCTGTATGATTTCATTATAGCAGTCAAATGTTCATATTGTTAATGAGGAATGTCCCCAGAATCTCAGATACACACCAGAATGACAGTGTTTTAGCAGCATGTTACTTTCTTGTTATGAAATTGTCCTCACTGATGTTCACTCTTGACCTGGACGAATTATCCAAGTGCCTTTAGGACTATAAAACCAAAGGAGAGACATCTGAAGATGTTGAGAGGGAAGGCTTGTGTGGATGAATTCCTCCTCAGTTCAAGTTTGCGTGTCCAGTTACAGTAGCAATCTTTCTTTCCTGAAGTGTATGCCATTTCAGATCGCATTTTTAATTTAAAGAAACCAATAAAGGATGAGCATTTTATACTAATTGTTTTCTTTAAAAAAAAAAAATCTAGCTAAGGATGACATTGCTGAGATCTTCTGGATTGGCTTAAATCAACTGGACGTTTCTGGCGGTTGGCAGTGGTCAGATCACAAACCTTTGAATTTTCTCAACTGGCATCCAGGTACTGATATTTCTGGTGGTATTGACAATATTCACAACAGGAACTAGTATTACTTTTTTTTCCATCTCATTCCATTTTCAGAAACATCTTTTCTTCCTAGCCAGTCAATCTTTCTGTTCTCATTTTATATTTACAGCTGATTAGGTTAATACATCTCTAAAAAGATAAAACTTGAATAATATTTTTGAAGTCCATTTTAGTAAAGTATCCATAGCTTTCCTAGCTGCTAAATTTCTCCTCCCACTGACAGAATGGCACTGATTTCCCTCAAATATTGTGATTGTTTGTGTATGCGCAAGGACTGACGTTACTTAGAAGCTTAACTTGGATTTTTAAACTTCGAGGTTGCTTAAATTTGTTTCAAGGAGAAGGTGAAAAAAGTATAAAACCTTTGAAAAACCTTTTTTAATTACTCCAAAGATGCTAGTAGGATTGGTGAAACTATTTGGAAATTTCAGGATGAATTTGTAATGTTCTCACAAATTTGTCATAAATCTATGTGTATATGAGAATCCCAGAGTAATAGTCATTGGGAATAGTGAAGCTTATGTTGTTCTGTCATTCAAGCTGAATTTGAGCTTTTAAAGTGGAATTCTCTTTTTTCCTTCAGTTTCTAGAATAATGCTGCAACAGAAATTCTGTGAAAAGTTGAGAAGTGGTTTCTGTTCCTTCTTTGATAGCTTTACTAAGAAATTTCTGTGGGATTTTCCAAATGTGCTCTGTCTTTTGGAAAGATTAAGAGCTTTGTTGCTTGTACTGTTGACTGCACCTTCTTCTGGAACTGTGATCACTCTGTAGGACTGTAATGCAGAGCTAGAGGACAGACTATCCTAAGTTACAGTGGCATAATTTAGTCTTCAGTCATGGTGGACATACTCATGTCTACCCTTCTTGTGAAAATACTTACTGGTGCCTTACCGGAATTTTGATACCTGCAAGTTGTGCCCATTACTTTTCCTTTCACTTTACCCCTCTGGAAACAGCCTGGCCCTGTCCCACTGTTCTCTTTCCTGAAGAACTGAGATCGACCCTGAGCCTTTTTTTCTGTGAGCCTGAACAGACCCAGTACAAGGGGAGCTGGGGTGCTCTGTGTAGGCCACAGCTTGAGTTTACATTGAGGCTCAAAGAAAAAGAAAGTCAAAAAGTTCCATTAGAAAGGGGCTCCAAGGGAAGCTGAAGATTGCAAAAACAGAGTTATTCTTTGTGCTGTTTCAAATTTGGGGCTTTGTCTGTTAAGGTAAGGATTATGGTTAGCATTGAGAGAAAGTGCAGGGCTGTGTTTGGAGTGAGGGTGGAGAGGGACTGCCAAAGGAAACTGAGGACTGCAGAAATGGTTCTCCCCTGAGATATTTCTAGTCTGGGAAAGTGCTCAGCCAAGGGTTTGTTGTATTGTAAATAGAACATTCCTCCTGGTTCTATGATTAAACATTGGAAAAGAAGTCAAGATTCCTTGGTTCTGAAACTTTCTCTCTTAGAAAAAACATTCTCTGGGAGCTGCGGTAGGACAGCTGCCCTCAATTGATGCAAATTATGTTCTTCAAAAACAAGGTGCCGTATTATGCAGAGTGTGTTATTGTTGTATTGAAAACCAGTAGTAAAAAGAAGCAGTCACTGCCTTACTGCTTGATGACTTGTGCTGTTATGTTTTTATTTGTTCCTGTCTATAGATATGCAGAGTTTATCCCCACTGGTTGGGACGAGTTGTGTGGTGATGAATGCTGCGTCAGGTCAGTGGCAGAGGTACCATTGTGGGACTCAACTTCCATATACTTGCAAGAAGTCACTCAAGGAAGTTTCAAGAATTCCAGGTAGGACAACTTGCATTTCTGGGTTTTGCATGTTAATAGGAATATAATGTTCACTTACGGAGTCTTCCTGTTCCCTCCCAAGCCTTTTTAGGCATCTCTGCCAAAACATTTTCACAACAGCTTTGAGTTTTTTAGCAGAGCAGAAGCAAACTCTGTTTCTTCAGTGTCAAGATGATGCATCACAAACAATTTTCATTTTTTGCAGCTTTCTCATTCACACATAAAGCATTTTGCAGCAGTCCTGCCCTTTTCACCACGTTTTCCTCCATGACTTGTGCCTTCTTTCATGTATTACTGGAAGTCTTGAACTGGCAGTTGGACCTTAAACCTTTTCATCTTTGCTTTAAGCCTGTTTCACTCACTCTTGCATGTATTGATATAAAATGGGACTTACCTGGGTCTTGGATCAAACTCTGTTGAATTCAAATAGAAGTAGCTAAATAACCATACTGTCCTTTGAAACTAGGACCAGCACTGGAAATCAGTGCAAGAGTTGGTAGCTTGCTCAGTGTGTAATGTTTACTGGACCCATAACAGCTCTTACAAGGTAATTCCCTTATCCCAATCTACACACACACACAGAGAGAGAGTCCTTCAGTGTCTACAGTGTCCAGCTGTGACATATTACTGCTTCCATCCTTTTGGCCATTTATCTACACCTGCATGTCCAACCCTTCCTATATCCATGATGTATTTTTCTGTGTGTGATTTGGCCTTACTCAGTCCCCAAGGCTCCAGCTTGCAGGGCTCTCCTGCAAAAACTTTTACAGAAAGGAAATTGTCCTTGAATGACAGAGAAGACTAGAGGATAAGAGCAGGAGAGTGTCTCTGGCTAAGGCATGTTCTCTCCAGCTCCCCCTGGAGAGGTGTGTGCATTTGAGGAAAAAATAGTAATCAATTTAAATTTCACTGAAATCTTGCAATGATACCCTAAAGCTAGTTGTCAGTTAACAGTTCTTGTCTGTTCTCTGGCTCCTCTGTGGGGTATGTAGAGTTATTATCAGTGTTTGTATAGTGTTTTATTCATTAAAAAACAAAATACCTGTGGTTGGAGTATTTTATAGTGTATTTTGAACCAGAAAGGCTATTAGTATATACCTTTTCAACATGCATTAAAACTAGTTAGAATTCTTGAATATCTTGAGAAGAAAAAAAATATTTAAAACTAAGCATTTGTTGAGTTGTCTGTTTCTTTCCTGCAATGAATTAACTTGATTTTTCTTCAGTTGCTTTTGAAATCTGTCATACAATTCTGAACCTTTCACTTACACTAAGACCAGCTTAATGTAATGCAGTCCTGCTTTTCACTTTTAGTCCCACTAACTTCTTTCTTCTTCTACTTACTTCATGGCCCCAAAATATTATGAGTTCTCCTAATGCTCCATTGACTAAATTGTGACCCTTTCTTACATAAGCCCTGAAGAGATGGGAACACATTCTGATTGCTGCCTTCTGTCTGTTTTCAAGGTGCTGCTGAATTTAAAACCAACCCCTTGCACTAGCCAATGTAAAACAAAAGCCTGTAATTCCTTTTCTCTTCATTATTAGAGTTTTGGAAGCACTTGGATACTCGCTGTGAACCGGGCTGGCTCCCCCACGATGGTTTTTGCTACATGCTGATAAACAACCAGGCACCCTGGACTACAGCAGATGAGTTGTGCAAAGCAAATAAGAGTAACCTCATCAGCATTCACTCATTAGCAGACATTGAACTGGTTGTTACAAAGCTTCATAATGGTGAGTTGGGGTAGTGTAAAGGTCAAGCACCAAGTGCTGCACACCATAAACTGCAAACTGTATGTTCTAGCATACAGTTGTCATAACCTCTAGCTTTTAAGTGTGGGTGTTAATGCTTAGCTTGTATTCAGGCTAGTGCTGAGTGTTGCTGTGCAGATCCAGGCCCTCTGTGTTAGGACTTGTTCTAGTTCAGTCTATTAATTTATTTATTTACTGGGCTAACCTACTTCTAGTTTTTTAATACTTAGTGTTTAATTTTCTCATTCAACGAGAATAGTAGATAGTTGCGTCAATATTTTGACTGCTGAGTCACTGAGCTAATAAATAGTATCAGTAGTGTTTGGTGTTACCTCTTTGCCTACACTCTTCAATTTGGTTGAGGGTTTTTTTGTTTGTGTGCTCATTATTTCTGTTTGTGGTTGGATTTTTTCCTGTTTGTTACCTTCTCTATGAAACTTACACATAGTCATGAATATAAGTTGAGAAACGGTAACAAACATACATTATGGTTGTCTCAAATACCCTTTCTCACTGTAAGAAAAGAATATCACTATACTGCTGCACAGTATAATGATAAAAAATTTAATTTTGCTGATATGACATTTCTTTCCTATTAGTTTGAATGTTATTTTGAAATGACATTGTTGTCCTAATTTTAAATTACAGATGCTGAAGAGGAAATGTGGATGGGTCTCAGGAATGATGATGTGCCAACCTTGTTCAAATGGTCAGATTGGTCACCTGTGGTTTTCACATACTGGGATCAAAATGAACCAAAAATTCCCTTTAACAGCACTCCTAACTGTGTGTCATATTCAGGCAAGGTAGGAATACGGTGTTGGGTTTGGTTGTTGTTTTTTTTTTTTTCTTCATAGTAGAGGCAACATTGCTGTATGTGAAAGTCAAGGAGGGAGATAAAGCAGATAGCTGATCTTATTTCTGGAATAATCTTTAAAATACAGTTTCCTACAAGCATATTTCTTAAAATTACTTAGCTAGAACTTGGTAGCTGTTTACTGCAAAGAATGGAAGAAATGACTCTCAGCTCTGAGACTGCCACACTGTTGGCCAGACAGTTGGCCTTGTTACTTTGTATTTTGGGTACTGTATTCTTGCATGTCTCTGGCACTAAGGAAGGAAGGAAAATCTGGGTTCAGTCATCTCCCAGACCAATTTGGGCCACCCAGTCTGAGGACAGACTCTTCCAAAAAGGGTGTTGGTGAAGGAAGGAGGTCACTAAGAGTGGGAAGCAGGCTGTATCCCATCCTGCAGACTTGTTAGAAAACTGGGGCACACATTTGCCTGCTGTGCTATCAGCCTGGCAGTGGAGCTTGTGCTCAGCTCCTCTGAGCTGTCTCTGAGCTGCTTCCACACTAAGCTGAGCACATCTCCTGCACCCATTCTCTTCCTCATCTAAGAGAGTTGGCACCACCCTGGCCTTTTCTTTCATGTTTTGGATGCGATCCAGAATCCTCCCATTTCCCTATGTGTCAGCTTCCTCTCTCCCTTCCAAACATGTACCTGTGCATATAATCCAGGGCATCCCATTCCAATATCTATACTAGAGGCATTTTGGCTTTCTCCCCTATGGAAACAGCCCCTGCAAACCTGGAAATTGAAAGATTGTTAGAACTTAAAATACTTTTTTTTTCCTTTCATTCTGACAGCTGGGACAGTGGAGAGTCAAATCCTGTGAAGAAAAATTGAAATACGTTTGCAAGAAAAAAGGAGAGATTTTGAATGAAACAAAATCAGATAAAAGTTGTTCATTGGAAGAGGTAATAGGAAGTCTCTATTTCTTTTATCATCATTTGGTTCAGAAACCTGCCCAAAATCACTTACTTCCTCTACTTCCATTTCTTTCTTGTCTGTTCAGTAAAATCTGTGAAACTTTTTATCTGAAAAAGGACATTTATATAGCATAAACAAAATTTCAGATTCTCCTAAGCAGGCTCTGGATGTTTATCGGTCTGTTTATTGAGGAAAGTAGTATGAGCTTGGACCCAGGAGACGTTGTGTTTTATTTATTTGTTTAAAAGAAGTTGATTTTATTAGAAATGTTATTGGTAACGCCATTTGTTCTATTGTTTTTGCTTAAATTACATTTTAAAATTTAGGATAAGCACTTTGCAACATAAAGATATGCAGAGATTGTTAACTGAGATTAGGTTTGTTTCACTGGCTCTCACTTTTGTTCTGTGACTTGAATAAAGAGAGGGGAGGTTTGGGGGTTTTTTCTGGGTTTTTTTAACAGTATGACAGCATAAATAAAGCTTAAAAAGAAGTCTTTTGAACAAACCTGGGATGGAATTGCTAGGTACTTCAGAGTTATTTGGTTCAGTTTTGTGTGGCATATTGCTTGCAACAGGAAAGACGTTTACCCCTTATCTTTCTTTCTGCCCAGCCTTGGGGTATTTCTTTCTCTGTCTTTTCAGAGACTTCCAGCATGTAGAATTACAGCTTTCTGTGCTGTTCAAACACCCGTGGCATTGCTAGGTTAGAAAAGAGTTAACACATTAATGTTCCTTGAAATCTCAGTGCAAATGTGGGGAGAGGTATTTGAATACTAGATAAATTTTGTAAGTTCACGCATTTTCAGTATCAAGTATTTTTCTCAGAAGTAAAGTAACACTAGTCTATGCCTTTCTAGTATTCTTCTGTTTGAATCCTGGCGTTGGTGGAACAGCATGAAAACTCCTATTGTTTTGAACAGGACGGGGCTGTTGCCCTTGTGTTTTTCTCTGTAAATGCGCATAGTGGTCAGAAGACTCTGCCCAGGCAAGCTAAAACAGTGGTGTATTTTATTCCTGTGGCTGCATTATTTTTTACAACTGTGGATCTGAGAGTTGATGATAGTGGACCTTGTATGGGACACAGTGCATTTCTTTCTTGTATATGCTCTGCCAGCTTGTGGGCACCAGCCAGTGTTGGCAATGATTTATTTTCTCCTGTAGGTAATGCCTAAATTAGGCTGTTTTGTACAAATGTAGTTTTTGTTCTCTAACCAGGGATGGGAGAGACATGGAAACTACTGTTACAGGATTGACAAAATGCAAGTTTCATTTGGAGCCCAGTGCAACCTTACAGTGATGAACAGGTAAAGCACATTTGTAATTTATAAGCAGGTTTAATAGCACAATCCTGGAGATAAAATCAGAGATTAAAACCTCTGTATGCTACCTAATGGTTTGTAAAGAAGTAGGGAGAGAATTGCTTTTGCCAAGAGCTAGCAAGCCATGTTTTCCACACTGTGACAATGATAAACCTACAATGTGATTCCTGAAGGCATGAGAATTCCCAGCCTGCTGACCCCATGTTGATTATGAGACTACCTGGATGACTGCTTGAACTGACTCATGTAGTAATATTCCTGGTCTTTAAATTGTCTCAGTAGTTTGATATCTTTCAAATATTGACTCCGATTAATCTGTGGATTTTCAGATTTGAACAAGAATTTATAAACAGTCTAATTAGAAAACACACCAAAGTTGAAGAAAAGTACTTCTGGACCGGTTTGCACGATATTAGCCAGTCAGGAATATATTCCTGGGGTACAGTGAATGGGGAAAAACCTGAAGCTGTAACATACACTAACTGGAATTCCATGCAACCAGGTAAATTTGAAAACTAAAAACCACATAGAAATACTGTCCTTTTACGTTGAGCAAGCATTGGAGTACCATGTTACAAAACTCCAAGCATGAAATAAAGTAATAATTCCCAAATATGTGAGGTTTTCTTTTTAAAACCAGCCAATGGTTTTAAATATGTTTTTGGTGGCTTTAATTTTAGAGTTTTCAGGAGGATGTGTGGCCATGTCCAGTGGAAATTCTCTTGGAAAGTGGGAAACTAAGGATTGTAAAACCACTAAAGCATTTTCTGTCTGCAAAAAATATATTGGGCAGCCCAAGGAGCCAGAAGTACTCCCAAAGCCAACTGATCCCTGTCCCCCTGGGTGGCACAATGGATCCGGCCTTGCCTGCTACAAGGTAAAATGTTATTCCTGTTGATGTTAGCTGCTTCTTCCTGTCTTGGAGCGAGTGATCAGCCCTTTCATGGCCATAGCTGCTCTGGAGGTGCTCCTCACCAGGACAAGGAGTTGGTGTTGATTCAGACTGACTGCCTGCAGATACTGTCATGCACCATTCTCTGCCCTTCCTCGAAGGTGCATTGTGCCTCTTTCTGTGGGCAGCTGAGTGGGACAATTGCACTGGCCCTGTGCGGCTGTTTCAGGGGCCTGATGCTGCAGGAGGGTGCTGTACCTGTGTCCTCCCTGCTGCACTCTGGCAGGCACAGACACCTGGATGGGGAAGTGGAAGGTATTTTGCATCACCTTCCCTTGTCCTTTACCTTTCTGTACTCTAAGAATATAGATAGGAGAGGTGGGATTTTCTCTGGTTTGAATATGGATATAAAAAAACATTCAGCCTCAGTTGCATTTCACTGTTTTGAAGGGAATAGTGGAAGCAAGCAGCTGTACTGTTTAGCTGGAATGGCTTAAACACATTTATATTTAGAAATGCAGATTTTCCCCCGCCTATTAAAAATTAAATCAAGTTAAAACTGAAACTGTTCATTGGATTATTTATTCATTATTTTTGGACTCGGTGTCTGCAATGAACTATTTCTTGTAAACAGCTCATGCAGCAAAGTGGGGAAACCCAGCTTGAATAACAAGGGTGTGGGCAGGCATCCCAAAGGGATAGGTCTGTGCTTCTGTGCAGCATAGCTGTCACATAGCTGATGGACATGACAGCTGGCCCTGGCAGATTTCCCACAACTCTTGGTGATCAAATGCAGCATGTCTGTGCAGAGAGATCCAGCTGATGGGAATTGTCTTGGACTGAAACCAAGGGGATCAAGTGGACATGCTAGCTGAGGTGTATGAGTCAAACTTACACCTCTGATACATACAGGTAGCCAAGGGCGTGCCAAAGAACTTTCTTCACCCACAGCGCTCAAACAAGCCCAGTTTCAGTGAACATTAGGCTTTGTAGTTTACCATAAATTTGAAAGAACAGCATCCCTTAAAACTTACAACTTGACTTGTAGTTACAGAATGAGCTGGCTGGTGGTTTCTAAAATCTTTCTGGTAAAGGAAAGCAGAGAAAGTCTGTCATGTGGAATATGTTGTGTTTGAAACAAATTTTGTCAGCTAAACTTCAGAGTCTGGCTGTTGTCAAACAAACTGAAAGAAAAATGGTTAAGAAGTCAAGTTCTCTGCCTATGGAAACACCAGTTATTGAATCTCAGGTTACCATATTTTAGTAGAACAGGAGTATTTTAAAAATACTGCCTCGTGTGTCATTTTCTGCTCTGACATTTGGCTGTTGTGAAGTTCTTCCACAGTGAAAGAGTGCTGCGAACCAGGACCTGGGAAGAGGCAGAAAGGTTCTGTGAAGCCCTCGGAGGCCATCTGCCTAGTTTTAGCCACTCAGAAGAAGTCAAGGCACTTCATTCTATCCTGAGAAAAATGATCAGGTAACAAACTAGCCGTGTTCTAAAATTTTGATTCCACAGTAGATCACAAATGCTGCTGCTGACTTCAGATGTCAAGTATGAGATAGTGTGTGACAACTGGGTTTCCCACAGGACAGCTAGATGTGGCATTTGAACTGCCTTGCTGGAAAATGTCAAGGAAGTACAGCTTGGGCAAATATTTCACATTGCTAGAGGCAGCACAGGAAAAGAAATTTATGCGATGGAAGATGCTCAAAGCAAATCAAAGTCTGTTGTTAAAATACATTTTTCCTTCTCTCTGTTGAATTTTGGCACAGTTAGATGATAAATGTACCTATTCTTTACTGGTATGTTCTTTAGAGATGAGTTATTATTTTAGTTTTTCAGATACGTCTCATTTTTATTCATGAAATGCTTCCTGACTACACTGGGTACTAACTTCTAAAAATGTGAATAATGGAGTGTCCAGCAATCTGGTTGGCACAGATGCTATTTGGTAGAGCTGCATTAGCACTATATGGGCATTAGATGGATGTGCTGAGTTTTCTGGTATCAACACATTAAATGCTAAATAATTTATGAGTTTAAACCTTTATTTTAAATCAAATGAACTGTCACTGCAAAGCTTTATTAGGCATTGGTGTGATGTCAGATCCTTGTGTAATATGTTTTTTTTGATTGACAGTCTGTTTTTTCAGAACTTTTGCCTGCTTAAACTCAAATGTTGCCAGTTTTGTGATCTAAAGTTTTTCATCAACAGACTAAATCAGGATTATTTCAGAAGCTGCCAGCATACAACACTGTGATTAAATTTTAAAACCTGATGACTGAAGAGGTGCCGTCTTGAGAAATCAGTGAACTTTCCTTAGAAGTGCACAAGTCATGAAAATTACTCAGTGTTTATGTTAATAAGAGACATAACCAAATTTCTATGCTCTATATATAGATAGTTTAGCGTGTGTTAAAGCCACTTGTGCTTCCTTTTCTTAAACTGGCTGAACTCCCAAAATAAAAATCAGTGCACAAAGTATTTCTAGCTGTAGACCTTATTGGATGGTTTTTTAGTTATGAATTTTGCTTTAGTGCACCTAACCTGTTATGAAATCTGAATAGAGCAGTAACATTTTATTTTCCTACAAGTACTTGGAACTACTTTTCAGCTTACAGACTGTCTGAGGTATTAATTGTATTTTCTGTTAGGAGTTTAAAGGTGGAGACTTCTGTCTTTACAGGAAGTCAGTTGACACACAGTGCTCCTGCATTTTCGATAGTTCAGAAAATTTGAACTTAGTCCGGAAAAAGTTAAGTCCCAGTATTTCAGTATTATTCCAGCAGAAGTTAAAATGTGGGGCAATATATTGAGCCCGGTATAAATTGACTGCACTCAGTGTTGCAGTAACTGCTCATATGAAGTACAAGTGAAAACACAGTATTTTCATCTGGGCTAACCCCTTTTTCAGCACTTCAGAACATTCTGAACTGAAATACTAACTACATAGTTGATATTGCCTGAGGTATTTTAAATAATGTTTGTTTAGATAACATGATGAATTGTTGAAGATAGTTATGCTTTTAAATTACTCAGAGGTGTTGATTGCATAACATATTTGGAGGTTAAATGTCAAGGGTAGTTGATCTAAAAATCAGGCTCATTTGAGATAGGAGATGTGAAACCGTGTGAGTTCTTTCACTGGGAGAAGCCATGCTAAGGTGATATTAGGTATGATTAGCTGCTGGACTGTGCTGGCATGTAGTTTGTTCGTGTTCCCTGTATTTACTCAGTGAAAACTCTGACCTAAAGTATTCATTCAGTGCATTCGTTTCAGCTTGGGGAAGGAGCCACACCTTGACTCTCTTGGTTTCAGGTTTTTTCCCCTTGCACAGTTCTCTGGTGACTCATTGAGAATTGTTTGTTTTTGAATGTTAGCAAGAGTCATTTTCGTTCACCAGGAAAAGGGCAGCTTGCCTAGTCCATTCTGTTCTTTACTCAGATTCCACCTTAGAGTCAAATAAGAGCCAGAATTGCTCCAGCCAAGTCAGGCTATTGCCATTGGAAAGGAAAATAAAATTTGCCTGCCAATCTTCCCCTGTCTGGAAGAAATAGGAGATAACCTCTTTTGACTTTAAGGGACATATAGAGGCAGAACAGATCCGGTTCAGTTACTTCTGTTCTTTTTGGACTGTGTTTGTGAGCATTCTGCAGCTTATAGCTGGCAGCAGTGTTGGACACAGAAGAGTAATAGCTTGGACTAGTTAGAATTAACATTTCAGCGAGGACACCTGACTGGAAAGAAATCCAGATTGCCTTTTATATGAACAGCTCTGCTGCTGTAACTGTTCTGAATCTAGAAAGCCTCACAAACACTTGAGTTTGAAGAAAAAAAATCACCTGAACACAATGGCCAAAACAACAGTCAAGCTGAGACGCAAGTTGTAGTAATTGCATTAATTCAGCTTCTCTTTCCTTCCACTCAAGAGCAGGTAATTAGCAGGATGTGATTTAGCTAGTGCAGTAGCCTGTTACAGCAGGGAGAACAGGGTGGTCAGATGGGCTTCATGCAGTTTTAGGCCAGCACTGCCTAAGATTAAATAGTGCCTTAAACGGCACCGTTAAGGAGTTGGCCCAGATGTATATCTTACCTCTTATCAAGAACTAGGTTGACCTACAAGCCCCAAAAACTTCACTTAGGCTCTTAATCTTGAGTTGGAGCTGACATAAAGGGCAGAGAAAATGATTTTCTATTTTGGCAGTTAGAATATGATTAGAAAAATTACAGGTGCATAGTTCTTTTGCAACCTGAACCGTATTTATTCTCTCCTGTAGTACTTTGGCTTTTATGAATGTTTTGTTCTGTGTGAAAGAAGAACCATCAGTATTCTGAAGGGATTTAAGGTCTTTCAGTGTCAATCAGTGTGGAGTCCTTTGCAAAGCACAAATAGCATGTGTGTTTTAGTTTAAAACTCAGGATGCTTTAGGTTTTTGGAGGCAGTTCCAGGAGTGTAGCTCAAAGAATACCCTGCCTCTGATAAATCCATTTGGATATCAGTCCATAGGATGAATTTTAAATGTTTTGCAATGACGAGAGAGATACTTGAAGCACAAGCAAATTCCTTGCTACAAGCTTTATTGCAATAGAGAGTCTTAATTCATCTTTGTCATAAATAGTTGGTGGAATTACTTCCTGTAATGAGATGACAGTATAATTTCAGAAGGCTATCAGAAGGCTTTACTGAAGCTTAAGTACTGTCAGGTATAGTGTAGCAGTTACTAAATTACTCATGGTCATGTCTGAACAATTCCAAAAGAAGCAAAAGAGGTACATTAATGTGTAAGAGCCCAATCATCTGAAAACATTGTTCTGTTTGCAGGCTAGTAATTGTAAATTGGAAGATAAGCTAGAGAAATTCTAGACCTGGCACTCCTTTTGTTTTTAATTTATTTATTATATAAAAGCCAAATACAAATTGAAAGAGTTTGAAAAATTGTTCTAGAGCCTCAGGTAACTACTGCAAATTTTTTCTGAATGAGTGTCTCAAATGTTCTTTTTAGTAGATATTCCTATGTAGTGATCAACTCCTTAAACTGCATTAAGTCTGTAGGTGACAAGTAAGAGGAAATGTCTGCTTCTTAATTGGAGGAACAGCTACAGAAAAGTAAAGTCCTAAAGGCAAATAGCCAAAAGTCACTTAGCTGCTTGACAGCTGTGAATGTTTGGCTCACAGTTTTCCCTCTGCTGTGATATGGGGCATTTAGGTTCTTCAAAGGCTCCTTAGTTGTA
>VYZT01016762.1:0-12423 GCA_013400735.1 Pomatostomus ruficeps
CCCCTCCACTTGTCTCTCCGTCCCTGACGCGCCTGGAACACCAGTGGGTTAGGTGAAACCCTGCTNTTGCAATCCCATACAAAGCCTGCCAAATTCAAACCCCTCACTCCTACCTCATAGGATGTTTGTATCCTCCCCCGCCCCCTCGTGTTGGTATATATGTAACTGTAACTCCCCGTACCAGTGCTTCCCTGGCACGATCCTGGTGCCCGAATAAAACATCTGGGAAGCCCCTCCACTTGTCTCTCCGTCCCTGACGCGCCTGGAACACCAGTGGGTTAGGTGAAACCCTGCTGGACCTTCGCCAGCCCGCCGGTGCCCCCGAAGCAGCTGGCCAGCCCCGGGAACTGTGACAGGATGCCCAGTGCCCCTACCAGTGGCATCACGGCAGCCTAGACTATGGAAAAAAAAATCCAGTTGTCCTCTTTTTTAAACCAAAAGGAAGAATAACCTGAGAAAATTCAGTTGTCGTCAGCAAAACGTAAGGCAAAAAGCTTGGTGTCTAATGATACAGTGTTCAGAAGGAGGCTTGCTACTCAGACCAGTTGTGGGAGGGAAAAGCAGTATAAGTGTGTGTGACCGAAGATATTCTAGTCTGATACATCATAAGTAACATAAGCAATTATAAGCAATAGCAATTCTTTTACCTTAGGACTCCGCTGCTCTTCAGCAGGAACTTTTGGTGGTGGGTGAATAATTGAGTGTAATTGTTTTGAGAATTTCTGTCTGGAGACTCCACCTGTCATGTCTTCTCTGTAATTCATTTTCATTCTTCCTTTCTATTGCTGTCTTGCATTGCTTTGAACGTGGTATTGCTTGCTTGCGATATACTCAGCATGGGTGCCACAATGCAGAATGGTGTACTGAACTTCAACCAATATATAAATATTGGACATATACCACAAATTTAATTGGATATGTACCACAAATTTAATTGGATATATGCCACAAATTTTCTGTGACAGAAGTCTTGAGGCATAACAAGGAATGGTATTGTATCTCCCTGATACTTGGAAATTATTTCAGAACAATTTTAATGAAGTAAGGAAGCTTTGCTAGAGCATCTAATCATTGTCTCCAAACTCCTTTGGCTTTGATACATTTCAAGGATTGAAGTTAGCAGTTTTTCTCGAGTCTGTTCAGTTCTTATTTTGTGTTATCACTTGTAAAGTGAATAAAGCACCTATATATTTATAAGCTATATTGTCATGGCCTTCAGTAAACATTGCAGTTGATTAAAACATTGGTCAGAGCAGGCTTATCTGATTCCATCAGCATCCAGAGGTTATGAACCTCAGCTTATTAGGGCTATATTAGTGGTGTGATTAATGATATAATACTTCTTCCTTCCAATTTTACTCTGGAGATTGACTTCCATAGCAACAGGTCATCATCAGGGAATATTCTGAGGTAAAATCTATTAATGATCCCATCTTACGGCTGGAAATTTTGCTTCATTTTGAAGATTCACACTTATCAGTTAGAATCAAACCCTTACTTGAAAACATATTATTAGAAAGGGAAAAATGGATGGGGGATAAGTTTAATACTGCTAAAAGATCAAAACTGAAATGTGTCTCCTGGTTTGTTTTGTTTTTATGGTTGGGGTTTTTTTTCCCTTACTTTTGCTTTCCAAGATTCCAACAGTGTTTTCTCATATTTGGGACTACCACATTCATAAACTCATTTAGAACAAGAAATGTTGCATCAGTGTCTGTTGTACAACAAATTGTGTTTATACAAAGGAAATTTGGGGGTGTGATAGGATGTCCTTAAGAGAGGAAAACTACCTTGGAAGAGACTTGGAGAAGCCATACTTGTGCCCCAGGCAGAATCAGATTGTCAGTTCTAATTTGTAGATCATCAGGGATGGAAAACCCATAGCTACCCTTGACAATCTATTCCAGTATTTCATTATTGTTCTCAATTGAGTGATTTTCCTAAAATCTATCCTGGATCTTTCTGGTTGGTATTTGAGCCCATTATTGCTTGTTCTGTCCATCACTGGTATGGAGAACAGATTATTTTCTTCCTGGTTTTCCTCTTTTGTGCCTTAGGTCTTCTACCTCTGATAGTTTTTCGTGATCTTTTGAACATCTCCTGTTTATGCATTTCCTCAAATATCCAAAATCATTGTACAGTGAATGATTGTGATTCACAGATCAGAAATAGCCCCCAGGTGTCACCTCCCAATTCTTTTAGTTAGTAACAGAACTTCTACTAACTAGCTTGTTTTTATCTTTTTTTGAGTAAGCACTGTTTCTTCAGCTTGTTAAAACCTATTTGAATCTTTCACCAGTCCTCCAACATACTTGCAAGCCCTATTATTGTCAGGAATGTTTTCTTCTATCTATCATTTAGATTGTTAAGAGAAATGCTGAAAAAAGACTAGACCCTGGACAGATCCTCTGAAGCACCATACAATGCATCTTTCTATTTGACAGTGAAACATTGGTCCTCTGTGGGTAGTTATCTAATTTCTGTTTTCAGATTTCACTGTGACTTACTGAAGTCAAGATGAATGACAATCACTACTCTTCTTCTAAAAAGGCTTTTTAGCCACATCACAGGAAGAAATTGGATTGTTTTGTCAGTTCGTTCCTAACAAATTCATATGGATTGCTACTTATGTCTGTGTTACCATATAGCTGCACACAATTGCTTCATCCAGAAATGTTCTTGAATATGAGGTTCAGTTTGACTTGCCTGTGGTTTCTCTGCTTCTCTTTCCTGCTGTTCTAAGCACCGGCATGAGACATCACAGAGGTGTTATCAGTTCTCATGTCAGTTCAACTATTTTTTATATATTTTCACTGGTACTTGTCAGACCAATTAAATTTTAAAAATGCAATTAATAATCTGTGTTCTTATTTGAGCTCTGACTGTTGTTGCTATTAATTCAGCTTGACACCAATAGATCTCATTCATATAGACTAATGCAACAAGAGCTCTGGCTCTCTCTGCATCTTCCCTGCATTCTCTCTGAACAGTTGGCTAATGTAGTCTTTCTAGTTGTAAAACCTGATTTATTTGTTCACAGCTTACTGCCAAGATACTTCATGTTTAATAGCTTGCATAGTCCTTGTGGTTGCTTGAACTTGGAATTATGGAAATTTCTGGAGAGGGTTATTGGTCCTTTCCTAAGAACATGCTTAGGAGGGACGTGTTTGGGGAAGGTAGACTGTGGCATCTTGGTTTTGAAACAGGTCAGATGAGGAGAGAGAAGCTTAGGAGACAGGCAGGTGATAGGCACAGGGATCTGAAGGAGGCTGGAGTATTCATATGCTTAGGAAGGGCAAAGTGGCTGCTGGATTAGAACAAGACTGAAGAAGAAAAATGTGGTAGGGAGAAAGGAACTTCATTTTCAAAGCTTTTTTGTATCTATCTTATTTGACCAGTCTGAGACTTTCCTCTTAGAAAAAAAAAAAATACTGTTCTACTTCATGTTTAGATATTGCAAGTTTTTTGGTGTTTTGGAGCACTCACTTTTAGGGCAGTATATTGGCAGATCAGCCTCAGAAGTTTGCCTGACCTGATCTCTGCTCAGCTGTGATCATAGGGTTCCTTTGTTTCTTATTGTCATGTTCTGTCTTGACCTCTTCACTTGTGCTCCAGCTGCTTGTGCCATTCTTTTATGCTCTTCTTTAGTGATCTGACCTAGTTGGTAAGCTCCTTTCCTGTGTTTGAGGTCAATGAGGAAGTCATGATTTAGCAAGGCTAATCTCTTACAACACTTCTGTCCTTTTACATGGAAATGGGCAGAATTTTTCTACTCGGTTATTAGTTCTTTTTTATGCTGCAACTCTATTTTACTTTTTTGTGTGTGTGTGTGTGTGGAGAATGGCATTAATGCCTGATTTCAAGGATGAAAAGTCAGATATGTCCATAGGGTTCAGTCCCAACTTTCTGTAGGGTAGACTACTTGCTCTTAAACACATAGCTTCTGGTTGTAACATTGCCTGGCCTTCACATAAGGGTAGCAACCATCTTCTTCCCTGTGAGTTGTTGAGTGAATCTTTACGGCTGGGTGCTGTTCTGTATAGCTGTTCAAGTGATTTGTTACTGTGGTCTTTGTGTCTTTCAGCATCATCCTCATCACAGATACATCTCTGACTTATTTTTCAGCTCTCCTGGCTTCCTTACACCAACTGGTATCATCAAATCAAACCTCTCCTTCCCAGCCTTTACTGGAGCACAAATGTAGATGTCTCTTCTTTCAAGTATGGCTCAGGACTATGGGCAAGGTGTTGGTATTCCTGCCTGAGCATGGCTCACAGCTGCAGGTAGACACAGAACAAACAGATGGCTAGAGTGGTCACTGCTCCTCTGTGTATTACGACATTTTATGACTGCTCCTTATATATCCTTTAGGCATTCTTCCCTTTGTTGCTCAAACTCATCACAGCATGGAGACTATTAATAAGTTAGTGTTAGTTGCAAACTAACGAATTTCCCATTTTCTCCTTCTCCAAATATGTAGCAAGTTATCCTGAACCCTACCTGTGTGTATTTTCAAGAAGAATTTGGAAAAGCTCTAACTGTATCAGTGAAGAAAGACATAGAAAACTTTTACTTAAAATGATGTATAGTTAGACTATTATCTTCTAAATGTTCATGTATGACCTTGGAGGAGAACTTCCAAGCATAAAAGAACATATTTAGACCTAGAACTGGATTATGTGATAAGGAACTTTACCTTAATTACTACAAGACACTCAAGCAACACTTAAAAGGCTTTTACTGTGCGAACTCTTTTCTTTTTGAAAATACTTTGGCTTCACTGTTGTGATAAAGATTATTTGATAAATTAGCAGGAATTTAGAGAGTACTCAAAGTAATCTGTAGCAAATTTAGAAAAATAAGGTAAAATATTCTACTGCTGTGAGTTAATTTCTTGTAATATATTTATTTTAGTAAAGCAACTCATTGCAGGAGGATATTGAAACAGGGGTCAGAAGTGTATTACTTTTTTGTAGGAATAGTGGGATCATTTGCACTGGCTAAATTATTTTTCTTATGTCATAAACAAATAAAACATGTATTTATAAGGTATAGATTTGTTCTGTTGTTCTCTGAATATCTGATGCTAGTTCATGTCCAGAACAAAATATTTAATTAGATGAACATTGTTTGTTGTCTGGAATGATGATCTGTATATTTTCTTTGCTATTTCCATGAATGTGTAGAGGAAATTATAAAAGTTTTGTCCTAATGTAAAATTTTACCCACATTTGTTTTTCTGGCTGCTCTTTTTCCTTATATAAAATATAGCAGTTCATATGAAATCCAAAGAAGGAAATTAGCAGAGGTGAACAGAAGTCAGAGAAGTTGAACATTTTCCTGGTAAAATTTTATGTGGCCATGAAAATGATGGATTTCATGAATTTTTTTCAGTGTAGTAACAGTACTAATTGTAGTTTGCCATCAGTGTTAAGCGAGGATTTTGAATTTAGCCCATGGCAGTATAACAAGAACTTATGCCAACTTGCAGAACTGTGCAGCTGATGAAAATCCCCACTCTAAGAAGAGCCTTTAAAATGTGTGAATGCAGAACTCCAGCTCTGTCGATCTTTGAAAAACATTGGAGCAGTTGCTATTCTGATGTGTGCCAGTATAAACCTCAAATTATTTTGGTGGTGACTGTTGAATAGTTTTCATCAATGCACATGAAATAGTAGTTTTTCTTCATTTATATGGGCCTGGATTTATGGACAGGGAGGCGCTAAGAAAGCTAAAATATCCCTTTAGCATCAGGCAGCCTGGCATTCTGCTTTTACCTTGGGGCTGGATCTCTCCCTGAGTGGCAATAATCAATGTAGCAAGACTGTAGTAAAGCAGATGATATAACACCACCAAAATAAGAGGGTCTTCATTTTTGTTGGTAGTTGCAGAGATTTGTGCAACACAAACACTGCCTTTGTTGTTTTTTAAAAGCACAAAAGTAAATTAAGAAACAAAACTATTTTTTTTTTTTCTTGGAGCTTCAACCTGTAAATTGCTTAGGAACATTTCCAAAGTCCATTCTAAACCACTGTAATTCAGTTTTCCATTAAGTTGTTGAGATAAAACAATTTAGTGGTAATATAATTGATAAACATAATGCACCTAGCATATCACTGATGTAGTTCTTCTGAGGAAAACTGAAATCAAGCAAAACAAGGACTAACAGTCTAAGGAGATATTAAAGGTGCACTTGGGGTTCCCTCTCTTAGTATCTTTGGTGAATTTAACCCTGAAAATTAATTTCAGGGCAGATAAGAAAGATGTGCATGTTGTAGCTCTGAATAGTTTGGCCTTGTAATGTACTCACTGTTAACACTTCATGAGTTAAACCCACAGCAGCCTTTTTCTTCCTTCTACCTCTAAATAATGACTAGTTATAGCTCTTTGGTGAGGCTTATGTTTCTCTGCCACTTTCAGAGCTGTGTAAAGGAGAGGGATGGAAACCCTTATTCCAGTGAGTAGTTGCTGGTTCTTCCCTGGCCAGTAACTTACGGAATTTCTGTCATTGAGTTTGGTCTGCCTAGAAGCCAGACTTCTGGACTGAAGGAGTTATCTCTACCTTCTGTAGTCATTGGAGGGGAAGGGCCAGCTGGACAGAGCAAGTCATCCCATCTAGTAGGATGTTGATAATTGCCCTGTGAAAGTACTTGTTCATAGAGGAAATCTAGAAAATTATCTCAGGCTATTAAAAAGGAGTGAAAAGATTCTTAATGTAATGGGAAGCTGTTAGTAATCAAGGAATAGTCCCACCGGCCTGTATGCATTGCTCCCAGTATTGCTATGCCTACTCTCATAAATAATTTAAAATGGCATGCGACTCTAGATGTAAAGCAGCACTTCGATAAGACTTAAGTATTATTGTAACTAAAACTACTTTCCTGTTTGGAGGCCTCAGTCTTTGGTTCCTATTATGATATGCTCCCCAGAAGGAGGCTCTAGAGGTCATCTAGCCTAACCTGCCCAGAGCAGATCTGACTTTAAAGGTAGATGAGATTGTTTAGGTCCACTGGCATGTTCTGGCTCATTTATCCCTAAAATGAGCCAGAAAAGTTGTCATATGTGGGATGTGCGAGTCAGCGATCCTAGTCTTCATTATTTTCTCATCTATTTCTTCCTTCCTATCCTATGATTGTAAATCAGCTTCTGCAGAGTTCCCATTTTGGAATTGATCTGAGCTGATTGCAAATTCCCAAAGGATATGATTCCAGTAGTCTAATCAGGTGCTACACCTTTGGTATTTGAGGGATGCCCTCCAAAGGCACTGCCAGCCAAGTATGTTTTGCTTTCTTGTGGAAGAATGCTTTTCGTTGTTTTTAATTTCATTTTGGATTTAAGCAGTTTTGTAAAATGTGCAGAGCTGTAAGTTTTCTCTATTTAGTTTCTGCTTCCAAGGAAGGTCATTATCTTGGAGACCAATGGCAGGCATTGGGATAAAGCCAGAAGCAATACTTCATATGTGTCCATTGAATAAGACAGATGGCAAGTAAGACAGAACTTAAATTTTAAATGTATTCCTTCAGACTATTTTCAATCTTTAAAAGGCAAAGGTTTTGTTTCAGATACTCATCTAAATCTGAGGATACGAATATGCTTTCTACAAAGCTGAGAAAATACACAGAACCATTCTTTTGTCATCTTGAGGTGAAAGTGAAAGGCTGTTTCTTGCTATGCAGTCTTATGGTTTACAGGTATTACTTGTGGGTATCTCGGTGGCATTCCATGGTTTACCTTGCAATTTTGGCAAATTTGATTCCAGAAGAGTTTGTTGTATTAACTTCAGTCATTTCCAAACCCAGACATTAGGTTTTTTGAATAGTAGGAGAATTCCTGACTTTCATTCTGTTTTTGAGAACTGTTGATTCTCAACCATTACAGACTCTTCTAAGAGTCCTGAGTGCTTTATGTTTCTCAGGATTAAATTTTGGCAAAGTGTCTATTGTGATGATTCCCCCCACCTCCCCCTTTGATATTAATACTACTTTATTCTACCTCTGCTGTGGAACATTATAAATTGCTTTCATATGACCTGTGTTTCCCACTGAGTTGCAGATAGTTTGGATTTAAGAACAGTTCTGTAGAGACGAAGCTTTCCTAAGAATTTTCATTTCTATTAAAGCGTACAATGTTAATATTTTTAGCAAGGCTTTTCAACTTCTGTTACAGAAGGTATGCTTTCCTAAGTAGATGAAGCATGTTACCTCTCTGTGGGAATCCTTCTCGTATCATAGCCAAAAAATGGCAGTTTAAAAATCTTCTATTTGGACTTTATTGCTTTCGGCAGAACCTTTCAGTGCAAAAACCCAGATGTTTTAGTGCATAAAAAAAAGACACTCTGTTGCATGCACCTCGCCAAATCAGTTATTCGGTAAAATGTTTGTGGTGAAGCAGCAGTTAATGGAAGAGTGGCAGATGTCAGACACAGAAGTGTCCATTTCACTATGGCGCTCCATGGTCTGTTGTGACAGCTAAATGAAGCAACTCAACAGCTGTCAGCATGTTAATGTTTTGGATCAAATAAACACGCTTGGAAGAACTTTCCTCTGATTTTTAAGACTTAATGACTTTGAAGGCAGCCGTGCTTCTTTGCAGATGAAGTTTGAAGTGTTTTGTAAGTGAGGCCAGACACAATGAGGAATAACACTGGACTGCAGGCTAGACTGGTGTATTTTGATTTCATTGGAGCTGTGTAACTGAACCACAGTGGGGCTTAGAAATTCCTGCTCAGTCTAAACATCAGAATTAAATCAAGGTTGCAGGGAGGTAGATAGTTCTCTTCCTTTGCTTTATTAATCATGGAGAAACCATAGAGAAATAAGCATGAGAGAAGCTTTTAACTTGTGAAGAGTGAGTAGACAAATCAATCAAAAAATCTGAATACATATAAACATAAACCCAATATAACATCTGTCCATTTCAGTCAAATACTATGCAGAAGGCTCAGGGATGAATGTATGATCATTTAAAAATATTTGTTTGGGGTTTTTTTTAAGTTGGTCAATGATTGCTTTATAACATAGTCAGCTGATTCTCCATGAAAGCTTTGGTCGTGCCTGAGGGTTTTCTTGATTGCCTTTCTGACCTCAATTGTTTTGAAGTTGCAGTGCCTGATAGAGGCGTAATATGTGGACAGATTCTGCTGTGTGTACCTGGCACATTCTTTTTCATTTCAATATTTGTTTTCAAGCAGCTTATTCATTTCAGAGGATCTGAGAGGGCATCTGTTATTATTAAAAACATACAGCTGGTGGGATTCTCTTTTCATGATGCTTTTCATGGTTAACTGTCAGACTAAGTAGGGGCATATCTTTCAGCACCAAGGCTGCTGAAGAACTGTGATGATAATTTATCTCATTGATTTCTCCTCTTTATCTTGAGTTCTTTTGCCTTTTTTCTCCAAGTGTCTGCTTCTGACTGTGGCTGACTGGTTTGTGTAACAAAACAAGAAACACACAGGAAAACAAAGTTCTAGATTATTCATCCAGGCTTGAAGGAATGAGTGAAGATTTAGCATCATCAGACTTCAGCATCTTAGAAATTATAAAGAAGCATTTGTGATGGCATCTGAGGTAACCAAAAGGGTGCTACATCTCTAACTGTCTCTATGGAACGATCACTTATTTCCTGACACTCCGTGCCATGCCCAGTTATCTAACATTTAAAGAGTGCAAGCATGAACAATTATTGACTATCTCTCCTTCTGCTCTGTCATTTGTCCAGCAAATGAGAGTGGAAGCTTAGTGAGCTCACTTGATGAATGCACCAGGGCTATGGAAGATGAGAGAAGGTGTTTGCTTGGGAGCTCCACCAAAAAAATAACTTTTTATCCATTAACCCTGGGAGTTTTATTATGTAACTTTCATTAAGAAAAGTGAAACCGGCAAGAGTTAGATACTAACTCATTCTTCTAATATTTCTTTTTTTTTTAAATGCCAATGTGTGTATGACAAGCAATTATTAATGATCATTGTAATGATAAATATTACATGCATTTGTATGAAGTAAGTGAAAGTAAAGTGTAATGCTGTTGAAAAATGAGGGTTGCTGCAACTTAAGCATAGAAATTTGCAAACTTTCATTGCTTGGGTTTTCCATGTGGTCACTATTTCAGGAATCTTGAATTGATTGAAATTGGTTGAAATTCTGTGGTAGTCACCCCACAGTTAGACCAGAGTGGTCAGAAGGGAGGTCTTAATAGCCATTGCTTCAGAGCCCCATGGGAATGGGTCTGGCAGACATTTTTTATTAAGTCTCCTGCAGGGGAAAGGTCTTTGCATTTCTCTATATTCACTTCTTTTCTCTCTGGAATTATTGCAGTACTCCCACCAGTTAACAGACAAGCCACCATGGCTTGCTCAGTGAGCTTCCAGTATACCCTTCTCTTTGCTTCTGTTTCTCAGGCCAGTGGTTCCCCTTCCAGTTCTCACAAATCTGTCCTTTCTTATTTGGTCTGACCAGGTGTGGCTGTGGTGTTTTGGTGGAGTTTGGATTGTGGATTTTATTACATTTTCTTAGCAAGCTTGGACTATCATAGCCATAAGTGTAATTGTAAAATATGTAGAGATCTAGAACATCTGAAAATCAGATCCTTAATTCATGCTTATGACTGTGAAATTCTGAACTAGTTTTCATGCCATAATAGAGTAAGTACGTGCTATTAGTTGGTCTTAGAAGCAGCTCTAATAACAGTAATTTTTAATAGCTTCTCTTTCATGCTCAACCTCAAATTCTCATGTAAAAGCCTTAGCACACAGGAATTTTAATTTGCATTTTTGAAACCTCTAAAAATTTACAGCAGCTTTTTTCAACTCTAATAGGAAGTTTTCTCATAGAAAATATTTTGTTACCTTTACTTTTCATATGACGAATGAGTTTTAATGACTGTTTTTGTAGGGATTGAGTCTCTTTCAGGTTTTGTTTTCTAAGTTGAAATTGGGTAAATAAAGTAAGTGCAATCTGCATGTCAATAGAAAGCAAGGAGGGTTGTAAAGTAAGACTACATGTGTAGCTTTGCAACAATAGAATAAAAAGTGGAATAATGAACTGTAAATGTATCTAATTACATAAATAATGCATTTGTGTAATTGTCTAGTAGGGGTGTGCTAATGAATCAATTACTTTTAATTGTAGGATGCTTGATTGTTTCAGAAATATAATTGATTGTAATCAAGAATCAATTAAATGCTGGTAGTAATTGTATTTATTAAATTTAATATATTATTATAGTTTAGAAACATTTTCAAAAAAGGAAATATTAAAGGACTATATTGATGTTATGTGTTCATTCCATTGGGTTGATGGGATGGCGCTTGCTATAACAGTGCACAACAAAAAAGGAACATGTATTTTCTTCTCATCTTTGTTGCTGATCTCATCTGATCTGTGAGGATAAACAAGGGGTTAGACTTGCTCAGTATTCATGACTCTCAGCTTGCTGTGTGAAGTGGGCTTTTAGAGAAATCAAGTGCCCCCATGTGAGACTCCTTCAGTGGTGTGATGCTTTGCAGTCCTGACCAGATGAGAGCAGTGCTCTGCACAGCAGGGTGGTGATGCACAAGGAATCCAGACCTTCCCTCCTTCTCCAGGTGCCCTCGAAAGCAGTCAGCCCTGGATGCGCTTTCTCTTTTGGACTATTTTTGGATTACAGTCTGTCATGTGGAACTGTTAGCTTTTACCTCAAACTAGTTTGGGGTTTTTTGTTGTTTTTTTGGGGTTGGTTTTTTTTTTGTTTTGTTTTGTTTTGTTTTGTTTTGTTTTGTTTTTGGGGTTTTTTGGGGTTTTTTTTTGGTTGTTGTTGGTTTTTTTTTGTTTGTTTGTTTGTTTTTGTAAATAACACTTTATCTAGTGGTTTCAGATTGAAGGATATTCATGTATATGATGTGCACAGAAGAGGCATTAGGTCTGCCTTCCCATGGCTCTGCTGGCTTTACAAATATGAAAGACAAACAATTAAATGAAGTCAATATAACTCAAAATGGATAGTGACCCCACCAGGTAAAAGCAGAGGGCTCTGTTTTAACATAGACCTCATTTTGCTGTCATATGCAGATGCTTTGTTAATGCTGAACCATTTTTGGTCTTTGTAGAAAGGGCCAGTTTTAAGGCCCATTACACTGTAGATGGGAGACTGGATCGTCCATTAACTGCATAAAGTACAGACTATTTGTGCAATTCATGTTTCCATGGGTTTACAGGTCCTAATCAACAACTTGACCAGATTGTGTGCCCAGGAAAAACAGAAATTGGCACTAAGGAGTAGGTAAAGCACAGAGCTACCTTCTAAGGAAAGCTGTCTAAGCACCTGTGATCTACTACTGCAGTTCCAGGAGAAGCAGCATTTCTTTGACAAGTGTGCAAAATACGTAGATAGTAAATATAGAGAGTGCCATCTACTGACCTGTAAGATATATATATATATATATA
>VYZT01016764.1:574-25065 GCA_013400735.1 Pomatostomus ruficeps
AATAACATCTTTCCCCATTTGGGGAACCTTGCACTAATGGAACTCAATTGTTCTTTGTTGAAAATGCCTGATATGAGCAGACTGCACAGCCATAAAATAATGCTTTATATGATGTGGTTACGTATAATTAGTCTACATCAAGGAGTAGGGTTGATATGACTAAAACTAGGGTAGTTATAATGGTGCAAATGTTCTTAATGTAGACAATACCTCAGTCTGCAGAACAAGAAAAATTTGTTTTAAAAAGAATAATCAGCTCTATTTGTTTCAGAGGGATGTTAACTCTGAAACTTAAATATAGCACTGTAGAAATCCAACATGGTTAACTACTTCACTACTAAGCCGTATAATGGAGATAATCCCTATCACAAAGAGCTTTTTTATTTTCCTAAGAAGTAGATTCAAAAAGCACAGTACAAAAGTAACGGTGGGAAATTGCACTGGTTGCTTTATGTCATTTTGTATTACAATTAATAAAACCCTCCACCAGGTTCTTGTCACTACCATCAAAGTGGTGCACATTTCAGCAGCCAGGCCAGATTGTTGCAGAGTTCATATAATCAAGTCTGTTCTGGAACAAGAAGGAAAATTGAAAGTAAAAAAAATATTTTGTCTAGTGCTTCCCAATCATGTGAAAAACTCACATGTAAAATCCTAATCACCTCACCAGTGTAAACAAAACAAGGTACAAAAGCTACCCCAAGAATGTCCAGGGGTCTTCTCAGGAGGTTTAGTCTTTTCACTCTGTCATCCTTTTAAAATCTCAGTGATACTGATAATTTGAGCAATAAAGTGACTAATTTTCCATCTATAAATGATTCTGATAAAGATAAGATCCAAAAGTGGAGGCCTAAAGTGGTGAAGCACATACAGCTTAGTCACCTCATCCTTTGAGGCTGTGAGTGTGCATCTAAGAGAGTGAGGAGGACTTTTTCCACTGCCAGCCTGACAGCAGGCCTTAAAAAAATTGTGCAGTCAGCAGACTTCAGTACTTTTTTTTAAAAGACATTTACTGTGAATATTACTCAAGTTGGCATAGTTCTCTTTCCTCTCTACCACTTTTCTGTTACTGAAACAGCAAAGAAATGGGACAGTTGTGGTAATTATTAGGTAATTCGGGAGGTACCTTCTTCTTGACACTGATGGTGTTCCTCACAGAAAGGATCCTAAGAATAGAAGATAAGAAATCATGTGAAGTTACTAGGGCTTCCTGAGGGAAAACAAATAAGGAATAGAAAGGTTGCAGCTTGTGAGTCAGCTTTCTACCGTGCCCACACACATGACAATGCCCTGTGCCCTAAGGGAATAGGACACCAGAAAAAATAATTGTTCCCAGGTAGTATGTCCACCTTCTTAAGTAGACCAGTGAAATACAAAAGTGTAGGCCAAGCCTGCTAATTAGTATATGTAAAGGTGGTAAAGGAGCAAAATTATGTAAATCAAGATGGCAATTAAAGCCAGGGACATTCTCAGCAAGTATCTCTGAAATTAGCAGATATGTAATGAAGTCAACAGCCCTCTTGCTGACTTTGTCAGATGGCATTTTCTGAGGCAAGTAAGGCAAAATGAGCATGGAATCTAAAACTCTCCTCTTTTACATAAACCCCTTTCTAATGCACATTGCAGATTGAGCTTGTAATTTTTTTGTCTCAACAGTCACTTTGCTAATGCAGAGGAGTTCATGATTTTACAAAATGCTGAGAAATAGACAGTACTCATGTGGGACTCATATTTTACAATGAAAGCTCCCTGAATTATAAGTAAGAACACAAGCCTGGCAACACACAAATTTTTGGCTGACCAGGAGGAGTGGTGAACCCAGCAGTATGTCAACGAAAGCCTGAGAAAGCAGAGTGATTTTTCTTCTATTAAGTATTAGTAAGAACTGGAGTGCTAAAGCATTGCTTTCTCCAGAGAATGGGAGAATAATATAAAAAGGCAGAATGATTCGGGAGTGGCAAAAAGAAAGTGTAGAGGAAAGAAGGGTAGCTCCTAAGCTCCCAGGCTGAAAGATGGGGTTGGAAGCAGTGTCTGTAACAACCCATCTGGCACAGAATTAGAGTGGCACCAAAATGTAACTCCAGCAATGAAGAATAGTCTAACTCCAGTATTGAGATTCACAGCTGGCCACTCCGAGGCAATTAAAATGAATTGGCTGAATTTGTGTATTTGAAGGAAGCAGGAGTGAAAGTGCTCCTTTTTAGGAATTCAGGTAAGGTTTGCCTTTGCCTGGGAAAGGTGGGGGGATTGATTTGACTGATAGAATATATTATAGCTTACTGTTTCAAGCGTATTGATGTGCTGGAGCAGACTACATAACCTGGAGCGACACAGATTATTATTTTCCTAAACTGCCTGTCTTCTGAATACAACATGAGAAAGGCACCAAGTTATTTGAGTGTCAATAAGCTAGACTACATATTTATGGGTAGTAAGGAAAATACATTTTGAAGTGAGCTCCCTGCACCCTTATAAAGCCCAATGATGAAAACTTTTCCCAGAAAACTAAAGCTTAAGCTTTGAAAAATAAAAAGTTTTCTCTGTTTCTTAACTTCATTTAATTATGACTGTGAAAAGCAAAGAAATTTGTAAAGGCACAGAGCACTTTTTTTTTGAGGAACTGGCAAATTGAAGACTCTACTGTGCACCAGCACAGGAAAAAGAGCAAAGCAATCTTTTCTATTTGGAATGGCCATGATTTAATTGGGTCCTACTGATCCCTTATTAATTAAAAAATATTGCAGGCTCTTTGAAGCCTGCATTGTTTCCTATCTGAAAACATGTTTGTCAATCTTGCCCCTTTCTGCATTATCATACAGTGAGTGTACAAATTTTAAGAATGCAGTGAGAAGTCTTTGTGTTTCTTCCCTCCTGCGTTTATCCCAGGACTGAAAGGTCAGCTAGGAGTTAGAAGAAGTAGTGTTTGCCAGCTTGCACATGACTTTTCCAACAGCACCACAGAGCTGAAAGTTTTCCCTGTACTTGAGTATCAAACCCTAGTTTTGTTTATGTAGCTTCATTTGGGAAGATTTTGCTCACCAGAACTTAACAGGCAAAGAAAAAGCCCTCTGCAGTTTCTAATGAGACCCAATTAAAAACAGAATTCAAATGCACAGCTCTATTTCCGTGTGTGACCTTCAGATCAGGCTACTGCAAATGGTCATGGTCCCTGGCAAAAATGACAGACTGAGGAACGTGACTGAACAAAAGAGACACATCTGTCTACTGTTGGTAGGAAGAAGGCACACAGCCCATCCCCTGCTGATGGTCCTAATGGTGCACCACAGTTTCTCTCAGAGGAAGACAGAAGAAGCATAAACAAGCCTGACTTTCCCTGAACTGCTTCCTAAGTCAGGATGCCCTCTCCTCTGGGAGGAGCTCTGATGTGGCTATGTGCCAACAAAACCATTTGGCTCACACAGTGATGCTGGTACCTCAGTACCTGCATAATGATGGTAGGGTTGTTTTGTTTAGGCTGGGTTTTTTTATGCTCTTAATATTCTTTTGAGTTTTCACAAAATCTCTGCTATCAGTGTCCTTTTTCTGGAAAATATGGGTAAGCGAGATATAGATCTCTACAGACAGTTTTTATTTTAATTCCCCTGCTACTGATAAATTTGATTAGCAGAAAAAAATGCTGAACAAATATTTTAAAAATCTGCCAGCTGATTAAATCACACTTTCTCCCTATCTCCTTGGCATATGAGCTTGACTTGGGCATTGTTTTAAATCTTCTAGTTTAGATTATGACCTTTCAAATGGCACTAAGCTTGCTTTGATGTTCCATGTGAGTACAGGACAAAAGCCCAGGAATTAAATGATTGCTCGCATTGCAGCATCATAATAAAATAGCTTCATACTCACACCAAAAGGTAGCAAATGGATCTTTCCAAGGAATGCTCATGTTTCTTCATTGAATCATGTCACTCATTCTCCCAGGAAAAAAAGTAAAAGTGCTCAAGGCCTCAAAATAAATTTCTTTAACAGGGCTGGGAGTGGTGTCTGGGATCTGCTTTTCTTCTCAGTTTCCGGCATTGTTTTAAGTGACTATTTTGAGATATATGAGAAGGCTTTGATTTCAGAAGTTGGAATTGTACCCTTTTTCATATGGTTGTGTCATTCTGGAGTCCTATAGGAACAAACTGCAAGTGTGTAAACCATTAATGGTCCAACATTCCCCACGAAAAATTTAACCATCACAGGGGTTTCCTTGGTCTGGTGGAAGATAGCTGCTGTGTGAAGTCATGATATTCATCAGGCCAGATATATTTGAGAACAAAATGAAATTAACAGGTTTTACTAAGCTGTTGCCCATCTGCTGAGCTATAGTAATTTTCCATTCTTGGCCCATTCCAGTTGCGAGATAACATGGTTTAGCATTAACCTCTTTCAATTAACTTTAAATTGAAAGGTCAATTAAGTCACTTCACTTTACACCTGGGATGGGCTAACTGTACACTCACAGCTGTCTACCAGTGATTACAGCAGCTCAGGCTACTAACAACAGGCTGACAAACTCCTCAAACATGAACTCAGGTACCCTAAGTCACTCTCACAAATGACCTTGGAGACACTGTTTCTTTTGTGAATAAGCCCTGTTTGGAGCCAGGGATCAGGACAAGGCTTAAGGGTGATGTGATGTCAGCAGTCACAGCTACTGAGCTTCCAGGGAGCACCTTTCTGAACCAGCTGTAGAATTACTGAGGTCCGGATTACCTAGTCCCTGACCATTTCAATAGCAGCTCTGGAGATCATCAGAGTCTAAATTAAAGGCTAAATTAATCAGAGAGGAGAAATGCAAAATCTGGTCAGCTTCGTGAGCAAATCTAAGCTTTTCACAGCCCCTTATGGAGAACCCCAGAGAATCCACATTGTTTGTGACTGTTCCACTCAGGCTTCTTTATAGGTTCTAAAAGTGTTACGGTTTAGTTCTCTGGTTTTCTTCACATTAAGATAAAGTTACATGTAAACTTTCACGCCCGTGGCTCATTGATTACAAGTTGATGAAACCAAATGAATATAAGTTGTAAATGACAGTAAATATCTCAGTAAGATATTTTATCTTTGGTAAGATATTTTCCCCCCTTTAAATACATTTCTGTGTCATTCTGAAAGGCTCTAGTTATTGATTCATACTTTGACTGGAAGAAATTGCTGTGGATAAAGTGAAGAATAGAACAAAATTGAAGAAGGAATATAAGAAAATTAAAGGAAAAAAGTGAAGGAGGCAATTCAGGAAATCAGGATGCTTAAAGGAAGAATTTTAAGAGAAAAGTGAATCAGAGGTCTTTACTAGCTGCCAAACATGAATTTAATCCAGCTAAAAAAAATCTTGTTAGAAACAAAGAATATGTATTTTAGTTTGTTTAATTTTTTTCCTGTTAACCACCACAGTATGATTTGAATATGACTGCTGTCCTGCTTAATGTGAAGTAAAGAGTGATAAAATCCCTTGGAAGTGATTCAAACCATTGAGAATACGTTTGACAATGCTAGAGTTCAGCACCTTAAAGTAACAGAAATCCAAGGAACATGAACCTTGTGAAACCAGATTATAGTTCCTATAAGGTTGTCCAGAGAAAGAGATTTCATTTTGAGTCACAGGTTAAAGCTGTTCTGAGATATGTCGTATGTAAACATAGGCTTGTGTTTCAGCTGGTGTGAATGCAGGAAGCCTTGTGAATTGGTGGTGATGGTGATGGGCTCTGCAGCACCTGGAGACGGGGAGCCATGGAAATGCCTTAACAAGCGCCATCCAGGGGAGGGCAGTGAGGCACAGAAACACTGGTGTGCACATTGCTGTGTGCTGTGCTGCAGTGTGCTGGCTGCTTGCTTGATCACTGGCAGGGAATTCAGTCCAAAATTGACAAGATTCATGTCTTCTGCAACGCTTGGACAGCAGGGTCCTGTCCATTCCTTTGCCCTGCCAAGCAGCCTGGCACAGCGAGCAGAGTGCAGATGGAGTGGCACAGCTCACCTGGGTGCTCCAGACACTTTTATCTGGAGTCTTACTGAACTCTATTTGTCTTTTTGCTTGTATTTTCCCAAACTAAAAGCTGGAACTTAAAGCACCGCAGCCTTTACTTAAGTCTCCTTGACAGTATAAAACAAAAGAAGATAAATATCACTTTGCAAGTGACAATTGAGTTTTTTAAGAATGTGATATAAGTAACTACATAGTAATAGCTTTCATTTATCACAACACTGTCTTAAGAAAAAGAACACAATTTATGTACCAAAAACAGTCAAAGCAGTTTGAAACATTATACCTTTATAGATATTCTTTGTCTTGTGTAGATTTACTTTTTCACTGTTTCATGCTTCTTCCATATCTGGCCCTTTATGTGGCCATAAAATTATGGACTAGTACCAAAGAGAGTAGCAAAGTTAGAGACAGAACTTCTGTTGGCACTGGATAACTTAATGAATTGGCAATGGGATTTGGAGCCTTTCAGTCTGTCTGAACCTTGCTGATGGGAACTGCACAAACAGCTAATGGGGATAAATGGTTTGTGCTCCTCATGAAGAAGCAGAAAAACTGCAGAATGCTGGAATATGTGATGTTTTCTGAGGAGGAGCTGGAAGCAGGAAAAAAAGGTTTATGGAAATAAAGAAAAGAAAGAGGTGGTTAGAATGAGATCTTCAATGATGATACAAGGAAACCATTACTGTTTCTGCTAGGTTTTCTTTGTCTCATCTTCAGTGAACAAAAGATTGTTTAAAATAAAAATGTTGATATAAATGTCAATTTTCTTTTGATGAATGCAATTGTTCTCAGATCTGGGTATGTTAATGGTTAAATATGAATAGTTTCCATAGACAGTTAGAAGGTGAGGGCATTTAGAGCTACTTGTCAAAATATTTTGTGACCCATAAAACCCTATGGAATAGTTTTGTTTAAATAGCCAATACAGACTGCTACACTTTCCAAGCTTCAAGGTAACTTCAATTTGTATTTGCTGTAAACTCTGATTCAGGGCTATCTGTTGTGATCATATTTCATTTGTCTTTTTTCTGAACTGTTTAACTTGTTAATAACTTGAATTTTAGGCTTCATGACATTCATACTATAGCCATGATAGGTAAATAATTTAGAACCTGTAATTATCAGTATTGTGACTTATTTTAGTGTTTTGGAGACATACACCTTTCAGAGGCTAAAGGAGAAAAAACATGACATTGCTTTGCAACGATGTATATCGATCACAAGTATGTAATAACATCTCTGACTCTGAGGACATCGCTGCTTGCAGTCAAAACCACAGTTTGCTTTTAGCTTTATCCAAACAGGCTATTAAGCTGGCAGCTGAATTGGTCATTGCCCTTCTTTTTCCTTCTCCGCGCAGTATATTAACTCCATGAACATGTTAAAACAATGTTGATTTCAATCTAAACCAGTAAAAGCAGCAGAGGAAAATTTCCAGCTTGGTATCTTCTCAGCTAAGCTGACCAGAAGATTCCCCAAAGTATAGGGAGACTGGAAATGAAAATTACCTGCCCTGAAAGGAAAAATAGTCATCATTCCTGGTGCAGACACTTCTCCTAGAGCCTAAAGTCAGCTCTGCTTCCCCTGTGCCAGTTTCTAAGGGAAATAAAAATCATGCAGTAGAGCACAAATATGCCCTGAAATTTTAAGGACAATGTGTATTGACCTTTAAGCAACATGCACACCGTGGAAAAACGTACCTACCAACAGGCAATTATAAACTGCCTGGGATCCATGGGGAATTCAGCTGTGGTTTCCTGCCTGCCCCTTTCCTCTCTTGGAAGCAGCCATATTTTGCAGCACGACCCTGACAGGGAACACTGTAGGGAGGTGCAGAGGGGCTGAGCTGAATTGCTGCTGCTGTGGTGCCACAAATAAGAAATCTGGAGCTCATTTATTGTCTCTGCCTGGTGCTTTGTCACTGCACATAGTAAAGAGAATTTTCTTTTGCTCTCAGTAAATTGTTCACTGAAGCTCTGACTCTCCCTGGATTTTGTTGACACCAATGTGTCTAACCCTTCTGAGGCTGGTTATACCCCTGCCTGGGAGAAGGAAAGTTGCCAGCATGCCCATTCCAGCAGGTTGTGTGTGGAAGAGAAGGGCAACGGAGCAGCGCTGTAACCTCTTGGGAGAAAATGGAGTGATGACAGGGGTCAGGGCTTCCTCAGAAGGAGGTATGGGCAGGCTTTCCTGCGGGGACCTTTCAGCCTGTGTCTGGGGGTGGTTAGTGATGCATCCTGTCAGCCAGTCCCATCCTTGTCCCAGTTCTTGGCACCCTGCTGGCAATGTCTGAGCACAAGGGTCACATCTGCTGAAGCGTGTGAGCCTTCCTCCACTCAGAGAGAGGTGAGATCTGAGCACACATCACATCCAGGTGGCTTGACTTAACCCTTATTTGTACCTCAACACTTTGTGGGGGGGACCTGGCAACACCTTTCTTTCATTTTATCCTGGGACCAGTGCAACCTTGCAAGGTGTTCTTCCTGTTGCCTTTCTTCTCCACAGGTTAAAAATAAGTTCATCCATTATATACAGAGTCAAACAATTTCAGAATAATTTTGTTATCTTCTTCTGTAAGGTTGTATCCTGCAATTCTTTTTTAAAAATTATTTTTCTTGTGCATTACAAATCTGAGATTACATGCAGTGTTTGCATTAATTTTCTTTCATTCCTGTGATTTTTTTCCCTGTAAGACTGGATATGAAATTATATTCCCTTTAATGTCATTGTTACTGCATTTTTTAGCAGTCACACCCACCCTGTATCCATTCAAATTTGTTATCTGTGCCACTCTGGGCAAAAAAGAAGAGAAGAGATGTAACAAGGACAGCTGTAATTTTCCTAACAGGGTAGAAATCAGCCAATTGGAAGCCCTTTCTCAGCAGACACTGACAAGACACAAGAATACTCTCTCCTCAGGTGAACGCAGCAATCACATCCCTCGCTAGCACTACAGCGTGTCAGTGCAGTGGAAGATGGTGAGCTGGAGGCTGCCAGCCTCCTCTATTTATAGAATCAAGAGCTTCGGGGTGTGAGGCAAGCTGTTTTTAACACAGTGGCATTTTCTTGAGTTTAATCGTGGAGTGACATAATTTTTAGAAAGTCATTACTTCTTCATAAAAAATTAGGCTTCTTTGCCTAGTTAAATAATACGTGTTAGTGAATTAAAAAAAAAAAAACACTTCTCCAAGATCTTAGGTATTTTAAAGGCCATTGTGTTGTCTGGCAAATGTAGAAAGGGAAATCAATATACAGCATCGAAGACAGAGAGGAAAAATTCAATGAGACATGTCATTTCAGCTCCTGATCTCTTTCTCTTTTTGGTCATATCCGTTGTGTTGCCAATCAGAGTAGAGGAGATCCCATGCCCAGGGAAATGCACAGAAACTTGCTCAGACTGAAACTGCTTGCAAGATCTGATAAGCCAAGTAGAGATTGATTTGTTATAGCAGGTTGGCTTACAGTTCACAAGGACTTTTTCCTCTTCTACCCTTCCCCTCGCACTTTCTCACGGAATTCTTACAGAGATATCCAAAAACTCAGACAGAAGTACAGCAGGGCTTTGTTTTTCCAAAATAGGATTTAAATAATTCCCACTGAGTCACACAGTTATACAGAGATGCCTGTTATGCAGAACATACAAAGATGTTCATAAATTATTACGAAAGAAGGGCAGAAAATGTCCAATGACGGACTTCTCATGCTTTGACTGTCACTTTTTCTGGTAGACCCCATGACTTTCCAGAACTAGTTTATCATTGTGTCACACGGAAAGGTAATTGGAAGACACTGGAAATGCAACAACCCAAACTTAACTTGAAAGGAGGCATTGCTTGTGCACATTTTAGTGTATTCAGCATCCACAGCTTATTTTAATTCTTACTGCTCAATAGAATTCATACATGAAAAATAAAAAAGTAAAAAAATAAAAGAAGTTTCTGCACCTTTTGAGCAATTAGATGTTTGTACATAATTTGTACATTTAGAACTGTTCATACAATATTTTTACTTGCCCACAGAAAGCAGACAAAAAGCAACAGACATGGAGAAAACAGGTGAGAGAACATGGTTTGACCTTAAGGGTTGAGCAAATGTTCCCAGAGATGCATGAGTGACTTGAAAGGAGAAAGGAATGACCCATACAGGCATGAAGATGGATGAGTTTGCTGCTGGTTTAATATTTCCTGTGCAGCCTTAGCACAGGTATAGGACTGACCTCCATGCATCAGATCAACTTCATGAACAGCTGGAAAAACTGATGTTGACTTTCAGAAAGATTCTGGACTCAGTGCGAACATGACTGGACCATGTGGGACTGGCAGAAGGAACCAGAGGCTGTGTGGGCTGCCAAGCAGTTGGAAGCACCAGGCTTCATTGTCTGTTTTCAGGAGTTGCATCTGCTACAGCCTTCCCTTGTGACCTTGAACTTAGACTACGTCTGAGTTTTGAGACCCAGGAAGGCTCCAAGACTTTTAGCTTGTATGCTGGATATGGTCATGCCTCATCTCCATACTTGGCTTAGTCCTTAGTGTGCACCAACCTCCTTCCATTTGAACTCTGGGGAAAAACATGTTCTCCTGTGAGGTCCCATTTCCAAAAACTGGAGGACAGGTCCAGCCATGTTGTAGGCTTACAGATCACTTTGGTGGCAGCCTAAATCAGCTTTTTTTGCTTTGGTTCTTAATATGCAAAATAGAAATGATAATTTTAAATTTGGATATGCCAATGCCTTTCCTTAATAACTAAGCAGTAAATGCAACCACTTCATACTCACAAAGTGCTAATTTTAATAATTCCATTTAAATACATAAATAGGTAAGGGGGGTCATGAAATCTCACTATGTTGAAGCCAAGATATGGACAGTTACCTCAGCAAAAACCCAGACATATATTACAGTCTATCTTCCTCCAAAATCTCTTCCTTCCTCTGGCCTGCCCCAAGAAGGGGTCCATGAAGTCAATAGTGCCTTAAGTACTTGGATCTATGTGACTACAAGTGGTAGTTTTGTCTTGAACTGAGCTGTGAAATCTGGACTCTGAGATACAAATTCTGGGCAAATCATAAGGACTTATCAATGTTTGTTCTCAACATTGGCTGTCTGAACTGAGAAAAATCTCTCTAAAGGTCCTAGCAGCCCTGCTCTGTAAAGACCGCCTGGTTTTAGCTCCGTGCATTTCTTTGCAGAAGTAGCTTCCATTCCTGATACACTCTCTTGTCTATTAATGAAAAAAGTAGTGCAGTTTTAGGTTGCTGAGGTGACTTGGCCTTAGGCCCCTTAATTATAATGTACCCAAGGCCTTAATTAATTTATAAGACTGTACAGAAGATGATGTCCCAAAAACCATCTGAGATTAGAGCCAAAATCCTGTACTTAACAAAGCAGAAATATTGAATCAGGGCCAGGTGTAATGTATTTGCATCCTTTCCAGAAAATGAAATGTTTTTGAGGAGAACAAAGTGCACTTAGGTGTGTTGCAGGTTTATATGGTGATGTTGTGCTCAAATTTCAAAATTGCTGCTTGCGTAGGGCAGTTGTAATAAGAAGAAAAATGAAATTTCATGCTTGGGGAATAACACAGACCTTTCCTCTCAGGGCCTTCTGCTAATGCTGTCTAAGTCTAAAAACATCTGCCATAGACTTCAGCTGGAACATGACAGCATAGTCTACAGCAAGTACTGCCTCCATAGTGCAGAGACTTCAGTAGCTGTCTGGGGTTTTACCAATAGAGGGCTCTATTGGTTTGATTTAAGTCACAAAGAAGGGGGAGCTAGATTTTTTTTGGCGAGGGGGGTAAGGTTGCTATAGTAAATCCTATAACCTATATAAAAGTGGAGTCAGCTGAAGTGCATTGAAAGAAATGCCTAAAGGGCCATCGTTTAAGTGTTACTCTATCTGTTTTGTTGTTGGTTTGTTTTGGTGTTTTGGAATACTGATGCTGGCTGACTTGCTTATCTGCTTTCGGAAAGGCACAGTCCAGAGTGCTGCGAGGTATTTTAGGAATAGGGAAATATTAGCAGTGTGATAATTTTAAATGACCTGCAATGTTTAAAGCCTACCAAAAATAAAATTATATGGCTGTAACGGCTTTACTAAATATTTTTTAGACATATTTGCTCTCACAATGTATATTTTAAGCTTAACACACAAAGATAAATGTGCATGTTAATGAAAAAATGAGAATCCATGTTAATAAACATGAAACTGACTTAAGGGAAAATACTTGCTTTCCTAGCTAGTTAGGGTTTTTATTATATCCCACTTTAGATTGAACATATTACTGGTTCAGCTGTAGGAGGCCATACAATAAAGCGAAAAATAACCTAGAGTCTTTCTGGGGTGTTTAACTGCTATCCAGTGCCTGACCTCGCTCACTAAACAAGGTCTTGATGCCCTGACTCACCTCTTCACTGTCACAATAGGCCTTCCCATTCCACTTTTTAATTATTGTTCCCCATTTCCCAGTGACTGAAAAGAAGCTGGTCTCACAGTATATCCTGCTTTCACAGGTTAGATAGACTGCAGTGTATATGTTCCATAACGCATAGCAGATTAAATTCGCCGTTATTTTAATGTGGACAGCACTGGAATGAAAAAATGAAAACAGTAACAAACATGCTTGTAGATTCATGATGGCAAGCATACACATCTGCATATAAATATTATATATGCATATCTTCTTAATGGGAGGCTGATTGTTAGGTGCACTTGCCTAAACATGAACCCTACAGCTAACCAAGCAAAAAACCCTCTCTAGACAAATGTGTGTTTACATACATACATACATAAGAAAAATATATATCCAGTGTATAATTTCAATGTGTATGAATAGAGTGCATTGAAGTTCATCTTATTGTGCAAGCATAGTTTAAATTCCATTTTTATGCAATGGTGCAGTGACAAGCTTCCTATAAAATAAATATGGGCCACAAATGAAAATACTTTAGCTTGCTGGTCTTACATTTTTTCCTGGTAATGAATACAGACTTCAACTTGCAAAAATACAAAATGATCCTGCTTTCAGTATAAATGTCCCTCAAAAAATCAATTCCAATTTCATCTTTGTTTCAGTAAAAAAAAAAAAAAAAGAAAGAAAAAAAAGATCAGGATGATAAATAATGACTACCTGTGGTTTTCATAAATAAATATCTCCAAAGCAGTGTAAAACTGTAGAAATGCATGGATATTTTATTTTCTCTTCCTTCATGAATTTGTTGTGTTGCAGGAACATGTATAAATAGATGTCTAGATATGGCATAGATTCAGATTCAGCCATTTTCTTCAAATAAAAACCTATGTTTCCGTCTTGATGTTGCTTTTTGTCCTTTGGAATGCATTAACACTTTAATAATGGAAAGTCTGCAGTAATGTATGGTCAACCTATGATTTTTTTAAAAAAATCTAATAAATATGAATCTATAGGTACAAGAAAGCTGTATATGCTCATGCCCATGTCATAAATCATCCATCCTTTGTTTAAAAAAAAAAAAAAGAGGTGGGGAAGGAGGAGGGAGTGAGGGTTTTCTCACTGGAACCATTTCATCTTATCTAGGGAGAGTTAAGAAATACTGCTTTTGACACTTACCTAGATATTTTCACAAAGTCATGTCCCATTCACTGTTCCTCAGTTGGAAGGATGTTTTCCTTCTCTTTAATTTTCAGGAAGGGAGAATCTTGCTCTGCTTTCTAGCCTTGTAAGAGAGAAATGACAGGCTTTCCCCACCTCCAGGTTACAACTTTAACTCATAATCCACCCATCCCAAGGAAATAAGTAGATGACACAATATGTACAATGTGAACTGATTTGGGATACTGTCAGTTTAGTGTCTCCAGTCAGGAGAAATGAATACAGCTCAGTTGTTTCAATAACTGCAAATTATTTTTATTCTGGGGTCCATGCTATGTTTGCTTAGAGAAAGACAAATGTACTAACTAACCTTGCATATGCGCCAATAAACAGAGTGGAAACCACATTATTGCACTAACTGCATCTCATGGAGGTAATGTTATCTGAAAGGAAGAAAAAGAAAAACAGCTTACAAACCAATAGCTTAGCTGTTGGTGCTTGAGTATCTGGCTTTTAATAATACCACACTGGAAATACTGGTGTGCTACAGCATTTTATCCTTCTCTTTCTTGAGGGCAGATTGGTACAGCCAGCACTTTATTCCTGAAAAAATATTCATGTGAAATGGATTGCTAGATTTAAATGTACTACCCAGTACTGATGACTAATATAGTGTAATTCTGTCCCTCCCTCACCCCTCTATAATCAACAAAGCATGCACAACAGTGGAGTGTTTCACAGTAATTTTGGTGATGTTTTGCCTTGCTTGATTGGAAAGCATTTCTGAGGAGGATAAATAAGCGCACCACCAAACTCTCCCTTCTATTTGCTTTGCTGATGTTGCAGACAGTAGTTCACTGCAAGGTGTGAAACAAGGAATGCAGTAGATTGGGATGCTTCAATGGGAAAAAAATTTGCAGCTCACCGGTTTCATCTCCCATCTGTATTATTAGCACCGTATAGATTTAATAATTAGGTGATTGAAGACATTTTGATGATGGAGCAGTTTCTATGATCTGCAAAAAGCAAGCATCTGTTTTCCTCATGTACCAATTAATTATTTATACAGCAGAAAATACAGAAGACTACCTTGAGGATGAGCAGGTTGGGTGTTTGTGTGAAAACAGTAAGGCCTGGCCTGGAAATTATGTCATTCTGACCTTCAAAGTCTCTCAAACAATTATTTTTCAGACATGCAGTAAACAAACAGTACTCTCTTCTGTCTTCGCTTCCATCTCAGTGTTTGCCCTTCTGTCCTCACAGAGGGCCTTGTCAGCTTAAACACCACCTTTCCTTTTATTTTCCATTTCCTGTCTATGTGTTTTATTAGCACCTTTTTCTGTTTTACAGTCCACACTGATTCGACATCAGCTTCATCCCTCGTAAGCTCTACTGTTGAGACTTATGCATTGTGGGAAATATGCAAAAGCACACAAACCTTTTTTTTTTCATGATTGTCAGGCGTGGATTCATTTTGGGAAATATATATTTCCAGAGGCTAGGACTTACTAAAGTTTGCAAATCAAAGAAAAGCAGATCCTTGGATCTCACAAAATGTGTTGCTTTGTATTATGACAATAGTGTTCACATGCCTGACATCCTCATAATAATATTAAGCCCTTTTTTTTCTAGCATTATGTACTTTATACATTTGTATAAATGTCACAGCTTGTAATCACTTTCTTTGTCATCGACGATTAATCTAAAAAAATCGAATAATTCACTGCCCCTTGCCATTTACATATCGCCTGCTACCATCTGTTCTTCTCAGCAGCAGTAAATGATGGGTAATTAACTCAGTGCCTTTGTCTTTCCCTTGCTGAATGTCTGACACATATAGATTTTCCTCTGTGTGTGTGTGTGTGTGTGTGTGTGTGTGTGTCTGTGCGCGCGTGTCTGCGTGCATGCGTGCGCATGCGTGTGTGTGTAGGAAAAGGAGAGGGGGATAGGAACAACACAGAGAAAAAAAAAAGCAAAAGATGCTGTAAGCCTGACCTGAGAAAAAAAAGTCAGTACAAAAACATTTGCAAAGGAGAAAGCAGGACAGAAATGTTGGGCCTGCAAAGGGACTCTATCACGTGGCCTTTTACTCGCTTAATGTCAAAAGAAAGTGGGACTGGGCTGCAGACAATAGCAGCCCTGCGCATGCAAGTACCCTTTTCTAAAGCTGTAAGGTCAAGGTCAAGATGCAGCAGCAAGAAAAAGCTTCATATGCTCCTCTTGTCAGCCTGGGTGCAAAGGGGGAAGATGAAAATGAGGCCAAATGGAGGGAATACACAACGCCATTTGGCTCCTGGACTGGAAGCCAGAAGGTTCACAATGTGTCATATTGAAACTATGATATAGTGGCTCTGCATATTGCATCCTTAGACAAGTGAGCATGAGGCAATATGCAGTGTAAAAATTAAAAAAAAGGAAAGCAATATTCAAAGAGCTTTTTGCCCTCCCTGCTAAACCCTGCAAGCCACCCTGCCCCTGGCTGTGGAAGGGCCAGAAGAGAAAGCATTCTCTTAGCATCATAGGAAACATGACATGATGGCCTAAGCAGCGTCTTCTGGCATGTCTTTTTGAGATTGTTTATAAGTACAAGAAGAAAAAAAACCCCTGAAAATGGTTCAAAACACTTTTTAGTGAAGGGTTTTAAGATGATGAAAGCATAACAATGTGTCTCAACTACCGTTAAATGACTGTTTATTTACATGTATTTGCTATAATTTATTTGTCCTTAGGTAGTATCTAGAAGCCTCCTTCAGGGTTGAGGGCCACACTTTGCTAGGCACTGTAAAAGCATGTAATGTGACATAGCATTGTCACTCACAACATCCTCAGGGGCTGGCCAATGCTGAGTGTGCTACGCAGTGTATGTCATTAAAAGAAAAAATAATAAAAAAGGAAAGAAGAAAAGAAGTTAGTTATTTTTTAATGGGATCCTGTTAATCTCAAGGGAGTTACATTGCCTAGATGGAGCTTCATGCCAACTCAGTTATTCTACTTACGTTATCTCTATGCTACATGTTACTGTGTATGAAGCTTTGGATTTTTGAACATGGGAGAAACAACAATTGGAGATAATTTCGCTATGATTCAAGACTAACCCTTTGTTGTGGTTTTAGTATTGGGGAGGGGGTCATAAAGATGGCTCCTGTGAGGTGAGAAGCTTCTGGAATTCTTCACCATTTCCAGCACAGCCAATCTCTGATGGTTCTGAAGATGATGGACATGCCACTGGCCACGGCTGGGCCAATTAGAAAGGTTTGTTACGCCTCTGTGATGATGTATTTAAGGAAAAATCAAAACAAAGTGTGCATGCAACTGCCTTTAGTTAGAGAAGGAGGAGGATGTGAGAACATGTGATGGAAAACAACATGGAGACACCAAGGTCAGTGGAGAAGGAGGGGGAGGAGGTGCTCCAGGTGCTGGAGCTGTGATTCCTCTGCAGGCCATGCAGAGATCCACCCGCAGTCTGTGAGTGAGGTGCCAACATTGGAGCGGGCGGATGCCAGAAGCTGCAGCAGCCATGGATGCCAGAAGAAGCCGCAGTAGCCGTAGATGCCAGAAGAAGCCGTAGCAGTTGCAGTCCAGTGAGAAACAGAGACTGAGATAAAAATCCCACAGTTTGTGGGGGATGTGACCACGCTGTAGCGGGTTGATGTTGTGGGAAACTGCAGTCCAGGTGGGAGACCCGGTTGAAGAGAGAGGGGCCCCCTGCTTCCATGCTGGAGCAGTTTGTCCTTGAAGGACTGCATCCCGTAGACAAGAAAAACCACGCCACAGAGGTTCACAGAGAACTGTCTCTCGTGGGAGGGACCTCATGGCAAAAGCAGGGGAAAAAAACTCCTCTCTCTAAGCAGGGGAAGAAGATCCTGGAAATGGACTGACCTGAAACCCCACACCCTGCCCCCCTCACACTGTTGGTGAGAGGGAGGGAGGGGTGGGGAGGGAAGAAGAATGATGTCTTTTAAAGGTTTAGGTTTACTTCTCATATCCTCCTTCTAACTCTGGTAGTAATAAATTTCACTTTGCAACTTAAGTTGGGCCTGCTTTGTCCTTGGAGCGTTTTCTCCTGGTTCCTTATCTCAGCTCATAGACTTTTGTGTTAATTCCCTGGTTTTTTCTTCCCCCTTCTCCTTCCCTCCTCTGCCCAGCTGTGGCAGGGGAGGGAACAGATGAGCGGCTGCTGTGGGACCCTGGCACTTAGCCAGGGTCAAACCACAACACCTTCCCAGTACTCTTCCCCAAAACACTCTCTCCCAGGGCTTTTTTTCACACCTTTTCAATCAAGGCCATGACATGGGTAACATCTCTTGCGGATTTTACACAAACTTTTTTGAACGGTTGTACATCTCTCTGGTTTCTTTCTATTTCAAATAACCATATAACCTTACTCAAATCTGACTCCCATGTTACCTCATACTCCTCAAATGCAATTCCCTGCATGTGCAATGACCTTGGAAAGTGACTCACTCTTGTCCAGATGGCTTAGTTTGTGCAGTAAGTTTAATTGTATTTAACCTGAATGAAAGCTGATTGTTTGAGCCATCAGCTGTAAAGTTGAATAATGCCAACTGATGTAATGGAATGTGAATTGTGGTACTTGTGGGAAGTTCAAGCAACACCTACACTGGCAGTCCAACTATAGTTTCTTTCATGGAAGTTTCCCTAACTTACTAAAAAAATATTCACTTACATCTGACACTGGTCACTTCTAGATTCTCTGAGGGAAGCAATGGTGCTGCTATTAATACATCTCATTAGATTTCCTTTCAGGCTGGGAGGAAAAACTGTTTCTTGTTGCTACAAACTACTCATAATTTCTAATATTTTGACTCCTGGGTTTCCTCTAGCTAAACTAGGGGATGTTCAGGTTAGAAGACTGAATGTATTTAACATGGAACCTCAAGGAACTGTCAAATCGCCTCAAAGGGTCTACTGGAATGGACATAAGGCAACAAAAGTAAAAGAAGGTAACTAACAAGGTTCTACCCCATTAGATTAGGTATGAAGATTGTAATTTAAGATTATTAGAATTATCCTATTTGTATCAGTGGGATGAGACATTTTGTCTTCTATGTAGTGCATGGTAAGCATGACTTGTATTCGTAAGTTTCCAAATATAAGATGTCAATGAATATTAATAATTAATATTTCTATTTTGTGTTGACACTGTGTCTAGCAGCCTTGATTGCTGCCCAGGAAACCAGTGAGGGAAACAACAAAAAATTTGACCTTGTTCCAAAATCCTTAATGGCTAAAAGGCAACAGGGCCCATAGGATGTAAAAAGTGGTGTGAGGGAGAGGAAAATGGGGATAGCGGATAATAAAAGACAGTGGTGGCACATTAGGCACATTAGGCAATTGTATCAGTCAGCACAGCCCTTCTTCCCTGCTACCTTTTATGTGTGGCAATAAAAGACTGCTTAAAGGAGGGAAATTAGGAGGATTTTGTGTTTGTGTGAAGCACATTCCAAGTGAGCTAAAAAGAGGGAGAATCCAGGAGGAGAGAAAGCATGAAAACCTTTGGAAAAATTATTAATTTGGTGCTGAAGACCATGACCATGTGCTGATTGGAAGAAAGTGTATCCACTTTCATTGAATGAAAAATCACAGGGTGGCCAGGGCATAGACTGTGAAAGACTTGAAAGGAAATAGAAGAAAGCCACAAATGATGCCATAGAGAAAGGGAAACTGGTGCAGGGATGAGGAAAAATAACAGAAAGAAAAAAAAAGAAAGAAGAACACAGCATCTCTGTTACTGAAGACAGGATGAGATTGAGTAGCACAAAATAATAAAGTGAGAGATGAGGATGACTTAAAGAACTGGAAACTTCTGGCTGTAAAGTTAAAAGTTGAGTGATGTCCATTAGGAAGTCTAATAATCTGTAGCATGTGATGGAAGGATGCATAGCTAGACTTAGACAAACAAGAAAAAACTTGAGGCAGGCAATAATCTTGTATCATCTGGAAGATGCAATGAATGGCTGATATCTTTTCCACCTCTTAATATCTCTGTTATTTGTAAAATCTCTGTACTTTAAGGCAGTGTATTTATACTGCGAAAGTGTGGAAGTACACACTGACTTGTCAAGAGATCATGTATCATAGAGAAATACTTTAAAAATCTTTGCATATGAATTTCCAAAATGTTTGTGCGTGTGTATATACACACACACGTATATATTTCTTTATACACCCATATATGTATCATTGAATTTCTCTGTTGTGTAAGAAGTAGATGTTTCCAGAGTATTCAAATCAGGCTTCATTTGCACTATTAGTGTGAAACATGAGAATAAATTTAAAATCCAAGATTTTTATATATGCTATGCCATTAAAAGGCAATGATTGTAAAAAAACTTAACTGAAAACCATATTTACTAGTATGTATATCTACAACTGTGTACTTATCATATTTAAATCTTAGTTTCGAAGCTTCTATCAGGTGAAAAGATAGAGTATGTTTATGTTTTAAAATAAATTCTGTATAAAGCTAATGAAGATGGCATTTCTTCTTCCATTTTTACTACAGATCCTTTATCTGCAGTGCAGATTTCTAATGCATAGCTTGTATTCCACTAGCAACAGAGATCTGCTTTTTAGCTCACAGATGGCAGTTCTGACTGCAGTCCTGTGATATATTCAAATTTTTGGAGGGCTTACTTCCTGAGGGTGTACAACCATTGTTGATGTAAGTACACTGTGTACATACAGAAAAATGAATGGATGGCTGTCACAGGGACTTGGACATATGCACATCCTTGATACTGCCTGAGTTAGGCAGAGCGTGACTTCATTGAGCTGATGTCTGATATTTGTTGAGTACTTAAACAGAATTTTTTACTCGTATCACTCACACTGCACTGTGTCACCACACTGGGAACTCCCTCTGTAAATGGCTTTATAAAGCTGGTATAGTCATAGTGGAGTAACATTCAATGAATTGTTATTCAAGTATATTTGTGAACATCAAATTTTTGCTGAAAGATGGGGAAAATATATTGTATTAAAGCAGATAATTGTTAAAGCGTCTGAAGTTGGAAAATGAATTAGAGGAAGAAAGCAATCATTCCCTTGAAGGGAACAATACACTATGCACTAAGGAAGATTTTTGATGACCTGAAACTTTTAATTGAAAGAAAGAGCTGATGATCAAGACCAATTGGCTTTAGCATAAGACTTACTAGTCCAGGTGTCCCCTGGGTTCTTTGTACATAAGTAGATATCGTAGTCTTAATGTGCACAGGATAGGCCATTACACAAAGGTTTGAGGTAATTTTACTCAAGCATTATACTGCCCCAGCCAAAAAAAATTTCATGGTTAACAGAATTGTGAGGGGATCTTCATAGTGTACTAAGCCTGCTTTCTGTTTTAAGAAAACATTTTCATAATTGTTTCTTAAGAGGTCTCATTAAAAAACAATTGCAAGGCACATCCAGTAAAAAAAGATAAAAATCAAGTATAAATAGTGAAAGAATGAAAAGAGCACTGATGTCTTGCCACCATTTGATAAAAACAAAGCATTTTAATTGATGTGTTCACTGTATCATTCACTCTTGTGGTGCTCTTTGACATTTCAAATATAGATATTTGAACCTTAAGCATTTAATGGACCTGGCCTACTGTTTTGTATTGATCCACCTCACTGCAAATCAGTGGTGATGTTCTTTACTCCCTCCCTGTAAAATGAAAAGAAATCAAATCAAAGTGTCCTAAACTTGTTGATTCAAAGCTGTTTCATCTATCAGTACAGAAAAATTCTATCAGTATAGAAAAATAGGTTAACAGTTTTTTTCACAGTCTTTCTTCTGCAAACTGAATTGAAATGGCCTAGCTTAAAGTAACCTGGATCTCAGTCATAAAAGCAATATGCTGCCAGAGTGGCAAATCCAGAATTTATCGTTCATGTATATTTCATCTGCACTTGCCTTTATTATTCTTTACTGCTCAGCTATAAGAACCCATGGCATTGCTAGGATATCTGAGAACTGTTTGGCCAGTAAATTTGTGGCAAGGCAAATTCAGGATTTAGGAGCCAAGTTTTCAATACCCTCTGATTTAAAAAAAATGTGGCTTCTGAAGGAAGGAAATGTTATCCATTTTGTTTTCCTGTATTCTCCTATGCTACATAGTTTGAGCTTTACCTTTACTCTTTCCCCTTTGATTCCTGGCAAAAATGGAGAAGATATATTTTCTTAGTCTGAAGAGAATCTTCTAAAACTGTGAAGTTGTTCAGATCCTTCTGCATGTATGAAGCGATATTGAGATATCATGATGCAGCCTGTCCAGGATCAGAAGCCGCGTCAGGGATTGTTTACCTGATCTTTCCTGCTCAGCTAGGACAGTGAGTTCATAAATAGTCTCAGTCCTTATCTAATTCAGGACTGTCATTTATATCCTCATTTGACTTTACAATCCTACTGTTCTCTTTGAGATACTGCTTAAACTTTAATCTCAGGAGGGAAAAAAAGGAATTGTAGCATTCCACTATCAGTTATTTTTGAAAGACCTGTAGGTTGCCACAGTCTCAAGGTTGAACATCTTGAAAAGTTTGAGGAGAAACATTTCCCCAAAAAATTCAAGTACAAAACTGAATCTAGCTGGACACAATAAGAAGTCTGAAAAAAACCACTAATCCTTGTAAGATAAAGGAAGATAAGACATAAGAATTAAGCTTTGCCTAAGATTTCTTATTCCTATCTATTATTTTCCTGTTACAGTAGTGATTAAAAATATTTTTGAATTGTGTATGTAGTATATTTAATATGCAATCAGGAGTAAGTCTGGAATTAAAGTAGTATATTAGCAAATGGCAAAGCTCTTCTGAAAGTCAAAATAATCTGAAAGAACAGAGAAAAAAAATCAGAGCACACTGCAGTAAAAGTTGGACCCCAGTCAGTGCCAGACTGCCAGCTGTTAATAAATTATGTCTTTGGTCTGTCATATTTGAGATGTTGAACTGAAATGTCAGTAAGAGCATTCGTATGCTGCTATCTGATGCTGAAGACTCATTATTAAAGACAGGTTGTCTATTCAAAAATTTCTTCCCTTTTTGTCTTACTTTACGCTTAACCAAATGGACGTATGTCTTTCAACACAGTTGTCCTGGACCATTCACATGAATAAGCCAGGATCTCTATAAACTTGTGGTGTGTCTGTGGATATGTGATTTGTAGGGAACATAGTTAAGAAGTGTAGAAAGTAACTGAAGGAACTGATGAAACTTATTTCAACACCTATTGAAAGAATATTTTGGTTTTTATAACCCACATGCAGCATTGTTAAGCTCTTTGATAGTGTCATGAGAATTCAAAGGTGCATCTACTGATTTAATCAGAGTAGCAAATATGTAGAGGAAAATCACAAAATAATTTTTCTGCTTGTTGATGCGGAGAAAATCTTTGCTTCTAAAATCTTAGCTGAACACATTGTTAAGAAATTTTTGGCAGGCAGACAGTGTGGCAATAGAAAAGACAGAGATTACTTGTCGTGGTGCATGTAGCTGTAGCCACCATGGCCTCAGCAGGCTGGACATCAGATGCTNTGGTTGTTTCCCTCAGCAATCATCCCCTTTCACCCTGATCCATTAGCTGAAACCTCTTCCCCCCCCCCCCCCCCTTCCCCCCCCGAGGATAAAACCCGTGGGCTTTGTTTTGTCCTCGGTTCTTCGTCACTGGCTTTTTCACTTTGTTACATTCTCTGTGGAATTCATACGAGGAATTCCTCTCTTCTTTGCCTTCACCTGCGCTCTTCTACATCTGCAGCTAGGAGATAGCCCCTTTGGGTGGGGAGAGCCTGCCTCAAAGCGAGAGTTGCTTTCTGTGGCACAGCCAGACCCCTGGGCTCTCCAGCCAAAGCGCAGCGCAGCCTCAATTACTATCAGCATATTTTTCAGCATCATAAAGCAATAGGAAAATAGTCAAGAATGAAATCTGTGTTTTTCCATACAGTTGGAGAGGGAACTACAAGAAAACATCAGTCAGAAAAATGGAGCCATAAAGTCAACCTTAAAGTTGAATAGAAATTAAACTAGAAGTTCAAAAAATTTCCACATATTGTTGTGGTTAGAGTCACAGAACATGGTGGTATTCCTAATGTTTCAGTTTCAAGTAACAATTTGTAAGGTCTTCATTTTCTGCTTCTCCATATACGATTATGCTTGGATATATGCCCTGGGGAACTTAAGGATATTAGTGAGTGTAAAGTTTAGGTTATTCACTGCATAGTCTTGTACTGAGTCTCCTGGAAGCTTGAGCTGGCATCTATTGAGTATTGATAACCCTTGTCCGACACAACAGAGGTTTTTCTTTCTCTCTATGCCTTTCAGCAGCAGTTTAGACCATCAGCACTCAGTTTTAGGCATTATCCTCTTCCTGTTAAATGTCAGATCAGAACACCTGAAGTGACCAGTCTATCTGCAAGGGACAAAGTTAGATGCTGAAGAAAAACAGAGAACATTTTACTAGCAAATATACTTTAATATAGTTTTATAAAGCAATAAGACAAGAATCACAATATCACTACTGTATACCTGTAGTAATAGTTAGCCTAAGAAGAAAATGCTTTGGGCTTGAAGGTGTGGTTTGAAAGTTTCTGTAGGTGTGTCTCATGATTCAGAAAACCATTCTACAGGAAAATGAAATTTGGGAAATAATCCTCTAGTACTATAGAACTAGGGGAATGCCTTATCTCTAGCTCAAAGGGAGGAGAATTGTTGCATCCACTGACTTGCAGAAGCTGATACCATGGCACTTGTGCAGTGTAATCCATGGTATAATATGCTTCGTCCAGCATTGGCTGAATATAAGTCACTGACTATCCTCTGTGTTTCTATATCATGATTCATTTTACTGGAACAGGTTGATTGCCCCTTATTTCTCAGTTTGAAAGATCTTGACAATAGAGGTTTGTTGGTTTATTTATTTTTTTGTTTGTTTTGTTTTG
>VYZT01016764.1:25130-40271 GCA_013400735.1 Pomatostomus ruficeps
TTTTTGTTTGTTTTTTTTGTTTTGTTTTGTTTTTTTAAATCAGTGAATAATATTCTTTCCTAAAGTGGCTTATGGTAAAATTGCTTTTAGCACTATGAGGAGGGGTTGTTGCTGGTGGAGCCTAGACCTAGATCCTGTGGCTGCCACAGAGATAGAAAGTAGATATCTGAGCCTTGTTTTCATATTTAGAACCAATATTCTTTGAAAGAAATATTGACTTTCAAATGAGGTTTTTATTCTTTGTGGATTTCAACATTTTTATTTGAGAAATTTGCAATTATTTCATGTGTTAGAGTTGTACCTGAAATACCAGTTAAACCATGCACATATGTCAAGCAATAGCTTTTTGCTTGTCCTTAATTATGGGAAGACGTTTAGCTTTGGATAAAGCATTCTAAAATTCCCTGGAACAGAATTAAAAGGAATCCATGTTTTTAGGGCAAGTACAGTCAAATTAATAAACTCTATCAATACTCAGTAGATCTTTTAGACTTGCTTCAATGGAATTAGGTTATCTGTACCCTTGCAATTTATAGTTTATATTATCCATAAGCCTACATTGTTACATTGCAAGGTACACCTTGAGTCTCCTGTAATTCTGACACTTTTTAGTTGTCCAACAATACTTAAAAGTGAAGAAAAAGAAGGACAACCTTGTGTATGTCTGATGTAAAATACAGCATGTTTCATGCTGCAGCCACGTCCTTAAAAATTTATCATATACTGTCCCACCAGGAGATGCCTGATTACTGGGACAATAGCTTCATTTGTAAGCATCCCCTTTGGCAGCCCAGGAAAGGACAGCCAACTAACTGACAGCAGCATAGCATTTAAGTCATGGCTCTGGTGCAGAATTGAATATAGAAGAGAAGGAATGACTAGCTATTGAACTGCAGTAGAGAAATGATTTGTGCTGCCTGCTGTTATATAAAGCCTACTATGCACAATAAGAGCTGTTTCGTTGCCCTGGATTTTAGGTTTACAGCTCACCACAGTGTTGGTAGAACATAACGTACTGGCAAGTTTATTCTTTCTTATGGCTTGGGCAATTATTTGGCATTGATTTTCCTAAAGTTTTGTCTTGCATGTCAGCTTTTTGTTGGCAAACTTTACAGAAGAGTTTGAGCGAGTCAGTAAGATTTGTGAATACAGATGAGATCAGTACTTGGCTCATGCTTTCTTTTTACGAGACAGAAACAAAAATGGAGTTTTCAACCCTCCTCTCCAGACACACACCCACAGAGGGAGGGACGGACCTCTATTTGATTTATTTGATTTGATTTTGTTCCCTGATAAAAATCTCACACTTCTTAACCTTTCCATCTACTCTGCTTATAATAACCAAAATACTCTGAATTGCCTCCACATGATGGGACTGCTTCCTCATTTACATTTTTCAAGCAGTGACTCTGCTCTGACACAAAACCAGTTGACCAGTTACGCTGAAGTGATATAATAGCATTATGTTGTGCTGAATTAAACAGCAGAGCCTAATTATCTGTGATTTAGCTAAGTACTTTATGAGGTATTTTCAACCACATAGAAAAAGTGTAAAGTGCTGCTATACAGATTTGGTAGCAGTTTCCAGGCTTTTTGTCTAGGTGAGAGTGAACACATAGCATACAAAGCCGTGAGGAATCTGAAACTATTGCCTGCACACTGTTTTATTTTGTGAGGGCTGTAATTGAAGGCATTTGCTGGTTTTCCTGTTCTCTACCGTGAAGAGTGCAGGAGGTGATATTCATGATATTATGTAAATCAAGAAGACACTTTACTGAATTGGCATTAGTAGAAAATAAAGATCACCCCCTTAATTCTGATAATGTTATTCTTCCCAGATAGTCTTATTCATATGCAAGTAGGAAGAATATTTCCATGGCCTTTTATAGCAATTTAAAAAGTATTTCTAAGAAGTCAAAAGTACTCTAAGTGAGCATTTTTGTCTTCTCTTAGATATGTATTGCCCTCTTTATAAGTCCATCTTTAAAACTAGGGTGTCTAAGTTTAGACACATGACACATAAAGCTATGTATAATGTAGTATTTAAAGTTGGCAGAGATACAAACACCTGAGTTTCAGGCATTGTATTTGAAAATTCTTCCTTCTATCTGTAGATACAATAACTGCTGAGGATGTTAGCAGAGCTGTACCTGTGCCTGTCAAGAGAACCACAGTGCCCTTCTTTATTGTTGTCCAATCTTGGCATCTGAGGTGAATTCAGAAAGCTGTAGGTTCAACTTGCTTTTTGTAATGAGCCTAGTGGGCAAAGTAATCTCATTTGAACTCACAGGGGGCATTCCTGACAGAGTTCAAACCTCTTACAGAGTCTTTAACAAGACCTTTCTTTGAAGTCAATTGGAAAACTGAATAGGCCGCATGAAAGGTGGGTTCTATAGTTAAGGGGTGTGTGTGTTACACCAGAGGCCCTGTGAGAAGAAGAGAGAAGCTGAAGTGATGCACCTACTCTCTTGGGGAGAGAGTTTCAAACACTTGCTCATGAAAATAGTCCATTCCTGTAATGACACTTACCTCAGTGCATAACAATTGCTTACATGAATATGACTGCAGGAATGACCCAGTTTTTTATTTTAAGGCGATTGTCATAGGATATTTGGGGCTATGTCATAATAAAGGTCCTTTCAGCTGGGTCAGCCTCTGAGTTGATATGTGTATAGGTGAACGTCCTGTAGAAAGATCTGTTTGCAGCTCAGCTCTTTGGAAATTCCCAGTAGGATGGCCAAGTGAGGTGGCACTATTAGATGACAAACCAGCTTTTCAGTAAGGGGTCCCAGTTTGGCCATGACCTCTTTGTGAATCACCTTGCACAGATACGTCAGCCTCCTTCTGTGCTTTTGGTGTGATCTTAGAAACTTTGTTATTGTGTAGTCTTGTGGTCATATACAATTAATCCACTGAGAACCTGGAGACAAAAGGAGTGATCAGGATGAAACATCCTGGTCCGTTAGAAGTGGGACTCTGGATCAGTTTTAAGCACAGAGCAACCCAACAGACACCCAGATGACTTCCTTCAAATTAATGAGTTAGGGCCAAACCTCAAAGCTCAGACGACTTGACCTCCCTCTGTGGCTTTCACCAAAGTCAGATACAAGAGGCTTGTGACCTATTTACATGACATAGAAAGAGTAAAGAGTATAGAAGTTCTTTCAGGATTCAAAAACAGAACCAGGAGATAGTGACAGGTAATTGTGCCTCTTTCCCAAAGCATTTTCCCTTGTGAAAACTTCTGTGGATTTTTCCTTACCTCTCCCCTTCTCTATGTATGAGAGTCCTCAGAGAGGTGGTGAAGAGAATGTACATCCTTAGAGGGATGCAGAACATTTTCAGAGTTTTCAGAGCATAAAAATGCACTCAAATCCCACAGCTTCTCTGTGGAAAACAGTTGTGCAATTCTCTTGGTGTATTTGGAAAGCCTGTCTGTCTGCTTTTAGCAATAGACTCATAACTTTCCAGCGTAGATTTTCTCTTTAACAAGCCTAACTTATAGTCTTATCTCAGTGTTTCCAAAAAGACCAATTTCTGGTTGAAAAGCATGATTCAAAGATCAGACTGAACACTCATTTATCATTAATAAATTTAGTTTAGGAGGGAAAAAAAATTATTCTAGTGGTCTTCCAAATAGAATACCCCATGCAAGAAATGTAAATTGTTTTAAAATAGATTTTAGAAAGTTTATGAAACTGCATGACTATATAGTCATGCTGACAAATGTAAAACAAGAATAAATATAAACAAAATCCCAAGGGCATAACTTAGTTGGGTCCCAGATGACACTCCACTGACATTGGTGAATGACTAGAAAATTATTAAGAGCAAGGCGGACTTGCTTTCATTTTCATGTTATCCATATATATTGTATATTGTTTTGTGTTGAGAATCTATATGATATAGAGCCTGATTTGTTCTTATTCCCCTTTGTCTACTAAAAAGATATGTCTAAAAGTCAATCCAAATGCAAGTATGGAACCAAGAGATTTATGGGTTTTTTCTTCCAGTGATTTTCTTCATTCTGACCTTTTACTTGCTAGCAATTTGGCCCATTGCTTCTTCAGGGCATTGTAGATCTTCCAGACATCATAGATCTGCTGATCTTTTTTTCTGGCACCATTCAAATTGCCATAGATTCTTCGCTCACCTCTCTGTGTACAATCCCACTGAACTAAGCCATATTTGTCTTATTATCCTGTCTTCTCCCAGGTCATTATAGGCTAACTCCACTTTTATGAGGAACCCACTGTTCTCTTCACACTGGCAAGACATGACCTTGCTGTTTATAGCTGATCCAGTTTTAGTGCAGTCACTTCATATCAAAATTGAGGCAGCTGCAGCTGCTTAAGAAAACTAGCAAATGTTTTAATTGGACGGATACTATTGTTAACATAGATACAGGATAATTTTCAAATTTTTGTTTTTGAATTATTAAAGGGGGCATGTCAGGAAAAATCCCAATGATAATAATTTTAACTATATGCCTCAACCCCAGTCCTTTATCCAATATGAAGTGACTGCAGTGACCAGCTGGGCCAGTGATGGCAGCTCACTTGTTCTGGAGGTTTATCTGGCACTCTGCTGTTTCTCTGAAGCACAACCGTCTTAAGAACAGGATAAAGTTCAGCTGTGCATTTTAAAGGGCACATGTACCACTGACTTCCCTTTGAGACAACAAAAACAAACAAGAAAATAAAATTTTTAGCGACTTATCTATTGTTTAAATAATAACTGTTCTCTATGCAAGACATAAATAAATGTACATTTGTGTATATTGTGTCTGAATACACTTTTGTGACAGTTGCTGAATGCTTTGGTCCTTTCCAGCTGGTGGGTAATGGGCAATATCTCACATGTCTGTTAAACTAATCCTGGACTTCTGGTGAAAAATCAGCAGAGAAAACACTACAGAAGATAGGTTGTACTCCATCCAACTCACGGTTTTTCTACAAGGTAGTAAACTCCAGTCTCTGACAACCACTTTTTCCTGTCTCAATACATTGAATAGTATGAGCACAGTGCCTTATTTAAAAACAGACTAAAAGCAGGCAGTCAGCACTGGTATTCTGATACTCTGCCTGGCTGCAGGTGTTCTTCTAACATGTGATTGCACAAGCACAAGAAGTTCATTGTGATTTACACAGCTCTGCTGCTTCAATCACGTAGCACTGGTGCGTGCTTGGTCCTGGTCCTGGCTCAGGTGCTGCTGCGGGAAGGAAGGAGGCTGCTGGCTACCTGCCCTCGCTGCCTGGATTCAGGGCCTGCTCTGCCTCTCCCATGCATGGTTTGATGGCAGAAGTGAGCAGGCAGAGTACGGCACTGTGCGAGCATGGGAATGGGGGCAGGCCCCTGAAAGGCCTTGTCTGTGTTGTCTGTCTTCAAGATGGAAAGAGAACATAGTATCTGTCTGAGCAGAGGGGCAGTCCCACACCAACTCAGTGAAAACTACATTTCATATTGTATGTACTTGCAGACCCTCCTGCCCCAACAGCATTGGCAGTGTAGGGGTTACCATTACATGCACATCCTGTGTCTTCAGCTGACATTTCATAGAATCATAGAGCAGTTTGGATGTGAAAGGGCCTTAAAGTTTATCTAGATCCAAACCCCTTCCACGGGTAGGGACACCTTCCACTCGACCGGGTTTCTCAAGGCCCCATCAAACCTGACCTTGAACATTAACAGGGATGGGACATCCAGAGCTTCTCTGGGAAACCTCTTCCAATGTCTCACTACCCTCACAGGGAAGAATTTCTTCCTGATACGTAACCCAAACCTATCCTCTTTCAGTTTAAAGTCATTGCCCTTTGTCCTGTCACTACATGCCCAATAAATAGTCCCTCTTCAGCTCTCTTGTAGCCTCTTTTGGTACTGGAAGGCTGCTATAAACTCTCCCAGAGCCTTCTCGTCTCCAAGCTGAGACCCCAGATCTCTCAGTCCTCCCTCACAGATGAGGTGCTCCAGACATCTGATCATCTTTGGGGCCTCCCTCTGGACTCATTCCAACAGGTCCACATCCTTCTTACATTGGAGGTCCCCCAGAGCTGGATGCAGCTCTCCAGGTGGGGTGTCATCAAAGCAGAGTAGAGAGGGAGAATCATCTCCCTTGAAACCTCAACATGAATCACACCCCCCAAATTTACCAAAATGCAAGTGTGCCAGGGCACTCTGGGCACTGTGGTCTCTCTGGGGAGCAGTGGGGGCTCCCTGGGGTAGCAGGGCAGGTCTTGGGAGCCCATCCCGTATCATTGCAGCCAGAAGCAGGAAAACTGGAAGGCACCAGGGAAGCCCAGCCCTGGGCATCTCCCTGAGGATGGGCAGAGGCTTGGACAGGGTTACTGTTCTGTGGGTGGGGTATGGATAGGCCCAGTGAGGATAACCAGGGTCAGACATGCCCGTGATGTGCAGGCACAGCCCTGGGGATGAGGAAGGTGCTCACAAGCTGAGGTACCCACGGATGAGACCCCATGTTACAGGTTGAGGATATGTGTGGGAAATGAGGCTTAACAAAACTGCCTTGGGGTGCAGGGTGGAGATTTTTGGAGATTTTGATAGGTGCAGTTTTGACACTGAACTCTTGTTGCAGGGGGTTGACTGGCTGCCAATGGCCCTGACAACAATTCTGTCCTGCTTCAGGAAGAAAATGTGGCACTCGCAGCTCTGAGACCTCCAGATATCCTGTGCCTTCAGACTGGGTGGGAAACAAATGTATGTGGAGAATAAGGATCTGCCTATGGTAAATACCAAGTCCTTTGGTATGACCGTCTGCCATTCCTTTAATTCCTCTATTTCTATGTAAACTGTTCTTGAAAATGAGGATAAATAGATAAATTAATTTTCTTTGGTTTGAAGTGACATACTTGTAATATGTGTCATTGCAATGTTAGGAGGGACAGTGTAACAGCTACAGTGATATCAGATAAAGTAATGCAAGAGTAAACATACATCTTTTTAAGAAAAAAGATCATTATAGATTAAAAAAAAATCAAGTGTTTTCTTATTCCCTTCAAACCACCGTGACCCCTTTATTACTTTCACTGAATTTTAGCCCATTATAGATCTACTCTGTTCTTTGTGGCTATGCAACATTCATCCAAGCTATTAATTTTATTCTTTTCCAGGCAAGATGGAAACAGAGCTTTCATGTCCTTCTGGCATTCTTAAACTCCATCATATTTAAGATTTCTCCAGAGTTTGCTTAGTCAGAGCCCTAAGTATTCTGTCTGGCAATGACTTTTGTAATTGTGCTTGAAGTCAGATTGTAGTCATAGCTCTTAAAATTTCAGCCCCAGATCCTTTCATGCGACAAATCATGTACTGAAGGCAGAGGGAACAGGGTGTCCTGAGCTGGGGGCACAGTCCCCTGACAGGCTGCTCTGGCTCCAGGGAATTTGGGGAGCAGGAAGAGTCCTCTTGACTTTGATGATCTGGATGTGGTTGGTCATGTTTAAATCTATTGAACCAAATAATTTCTCATAGCGCAGCTAATCAAATTATTGGTGATCAGGAATCAGGCTGCATGAGGTGAACTAAGGACACACTTTGTCCTGACCCATTTAAAGGAGTGCCAACATTGCAGCACAAGATTGATTTATTAAAGCAGAGGAAAAAATACAGTCTCTTAAAAATTAAAACTGACATGTCTGTTTCTAAATTCTTAGCACCAGTACAGCAAGCTGCAAAGAGGTGGTAGGGCCATTGCTGCAGGATATGTAAGCCTCAATAAAAAGAACACATCCGTAATTTCACAAAGTAGCTGAGATCATTCAGCCTATAAACAGTATTTTGAGAGGCAATTTAAACTGCCTGTAAATAAGAGTCAAGCAATCACTATTATCTCCTTAGAAAAAAATATATGTTTAAGCAAATAGTGAAGATGCACTTCAATCTAGTTGGTTTTTTTTCTTTTTTTTTGCACAAGCCTTAATAATGAAATATTTGTCCTTTTCTATAAAAGTGGTAGAATGCATTATTTTTCATACACATCCCTGCCTGTTCTTGTTTTTACTTATTTTTTCTTAGGTAATGAAAACCCTTCAATATAAAGACATTAAAGGCTGACATAGAAGAAGAAGCTTTCTTGGTGACACAGATGTTAATGTCATACATTCAGCAGCTTATTTTATGTCATATATAGAAACTGAGCAGATATGTGTCTGTCTGCCTCCAAATTACCAATACAGAAAATGAACTATTTTACACCTTTTAAAATGCTTTTTCTTATTCCTACATGCTTACTGTGATTCTTTTCTCTCCATATCAGCATTCCATTATTTATTTCCTCTCTGGAGGGATGGTAATACTAATTCATAACATGAACTAAAAAAACCAAAAATGCTGTGATATGCTAAACTGCCAAGTAAAAGAGCTGCAGTATGCAACAACCAAGAAGAAATTTTGAGAAACATGCTGCACCTCCCTTAGAAACCATACCGTACTTGGTTTTATATTCAGGAACTGGTATAACAGTCTACTTTGCAGTGGTGTTTTTTTTTAATAATGTCTGAGCAACCTAAAGACCAGCTTATTAAAAGAGAAATATCTAGACCAAAAAAAATTTCATACCCATGACTAGCAATAACTATAAATAAACTTCCACATATACACATCCTTATACCAGGTTTTCCTGTACTTAGTTTCAAAAAATACTCCCTATGTAGGGAGCTGAGTTCTGAAATGCCTTTCAAGCTAAATTTGGGGATTTGAATTGTACAAATTTATCCCACTCTTTACATTTCATAAAATAAATTTATTTTTTTTCGGCCCTGAGCGCTCTCTGTTAAATTTAGCCACATTTTGACAGTTAGACAGTGTTGCAGGGGGGAATGCTGTTGGGGTCCCTTTTTGGGAACACAGAGTTCTCTACATTTCAGTTGTAGAAAGAATATTTTAAGTCTATTTTACACGAAGTTCATTGTAGGATTCTGCATTAACACTGCCCCCCAGGATCAGAACAGTGACTTTATAGCTCACTGCAGATCCTGTTCATTTGGTGGGGTTTGCCACTGGATCAGTTGAAGTGAAAAGAAAGGACAGTAATATTCTGAATCTTCTTGGATGTTTTCTTGTTCTTAGTCTTCTCTTCTTCACACAAGAAGAAAAAAACCATTGTCCTTGTCAAATGAGAAATGAGGCACAATTGGTGACTTGTATGTTTGTCAACATAAGCAAGATCAAAAGATTGCTCAGCAGGAAGAAGCCACAGGAAATCCAATGATTTTTGACTAATTAGGAAAATAATAATAATGTCTGCCTAATGATTACCTTGTACTGGGTTGTGGCCTTTTATCAGGCGGCTGCAGACTACTGCTTTGAAGGGAACCAGTGGTTTTCTTTGAAACTCGTGTCATGGATTTGGAGGATTTGTGACAAATCTTCTGAGACTTATTGCTCCTTTGTGTAGTTGCTATAATTGGGAAGAAAAATGAGCCTGTTTCTAAACATATAAAGAGGAAAGTACTTTCTCTCCAGATTTTATTTGGAAAGATGTTTAAACGAATTGAGGTGTGTGTGCACATAAGTGAATGCAGTAATTTTCACAAGGATGAACGAATCTTTAGGTCAGTTAAAACCTACCAAAAATGATTTATCTATGTTGTTTTCACACCATAACAGCAATAATAAGAAGATAGGGACTTATCTGCCATACAGTTTTATCAGAAAAATAAAAATCAGGAAAACATTGGGAGTGAAATGAGAAAGAAGGCCAGCCATTTGGAGCTTGTGGTTTGTATTCTGGATTCCCCTCATATGGATTTTCAGAGTAGCCATGGGTATCTGTCTCTCAGTGTCAGGAGCACTAACACTCTCTCCATTAGTTAAATACAGCCCTAAGGGTGAATAATGGAAAGGTGTTGTCACAGATACTGAGTGGAAGTAGACAAGTCAGTATATTTCAGCAGCCAGCTATTAGGTGAGTTTAGCAAAGGATGCCCTTGTAAGGTTTAAGCTAAAGGGTCCTCATGTTCATTTTGTTTCTTCCATTTTGTCATTAATTTGCCAAATTCAGGTCTTCCACTAAAGTGGGGGACAGAGCTTGTCCGTGAAGCTCTGAAAGTAGTTTCCCACCTCTGAGAAGATACAACCTTGTGGTGTTGTCTCGCATGGCACTGGTTTTTGGATGACATTTACTGTTGCTTGTGCCAGAGGAGGGTTGGGTATGCAGAGGGACAAGCTGTACACGTTTCAATACTTATCTCATATCATTAGTGTTGCAATTTTGGGAAGAGATCTCCTTCAGCTGAAGTGTTTATTCTGGTTCAGAAAAAAATTGCAATATTGTTTACTACCTAAGTATCTGCTCTGTCTTTGCAGAGCAAAGGTATATCACTTTAGTCGGTTCCATGGCACAAGGAGTCACCTCTCTTCAGGTTGAGAGAAGGAAATGATCATTTGGGTGTCACCAGTGGAGGCAATGGACATCACAGTGTCCTTTTATCATGAGGCGCTAGACATGGTCATCTCAGATGGCTGCGAGGTAATAGATGATGGAAGCAAACAACTTCAGAGCAAAAAATCTGGTCAACAGTTCCACACAGAGCTCTCAATATGTGACAGAAGTAGTTGAGATGAGAAACAGTTCTCCTCCAAACCTTATCCCATCTCAATATTCAGGCAATAGGAGCATTGCATACTGTGGTGTCCTGGGCCCTCCATCCCTCCCTGACCACCTCTTTTCCTAGCTCTGTTTTCTGGGTAGGAATCATTAAAGATCAAGTGGAAAGGTAGTGTCAAATCCCACTGCTATGTTGACCCAAGCAGTTTCTGAATTATCCAGGTATCTGTAGAGATCTTTTCCATGAAAGCAAGATTTGGTTCATGAGCCATTGTACATAACTTAGCAATATAACTTTAACAACCAAGTTTCCTTCCTCCTACAGTCAGAAAGAGGAGTTTACAGGTAGATGAAGGTAGATGGGGTGATACCTCCAACGTGCTGCCTCTTTCACCGCAGTAAAATTTGTCACCTGTGGAGAGCTGGGCGGCCCACAGGTCTGTGCAGAGCCTGCAGAGGGAAGTCAGAGAGTGCCTGATGAACTGGCACTTCACACCAGTTTCTCATTGGTACCAGATGAGTTGAATCTTGCCAAAACCATGAAGCACATCTCTGCAGAGAGGTACCTGAGGAAGCACTGCATCTCCGAGAAAGAACACCCTAGCAAAAGTGATAATGCTGGACATTTTCTACTCATTTTTTGTTAGATTAAAAAGGACCCTGAAAAGTGTATCTTACTGAATTGTATTGCACCTGTGGATAGATGCCAGGTTACTTGTGGGTTAGGCTGAGAAAATGTGCTGTGTTCATATAAGAAATGAATAAAAGAAATATAAAATGTTGAATTCTGCTGAGCCTTGAGTTATTTTTTCTTCCTTGTATTTATTTAATCCACAAGTTACAAATGTATGATTGATGTCCTGCAAATGAGCTATGACTTGGCATTACTTATTTATTTTATTTAAAATTTTTATTAAGTTGAATAACCCTGCTGAGGTCACAGTCTTGTTTCAGAGCAGACCTGGATGAAACAGAAGTGAAAATTTCACACAGTTTTCCATAAATTCTTATACATGGAAACACCAGCATTAAATTTTAAAAATTGTGTATCCACAGGCTTTTAAAATGGTGCTAGCATTTCCTTTAAAATAATTAGGTCATGTTGCATGAATTACAGTTCTGCATCACTGTTACATATTTTACTTCTGTCAAAGATAATTTCAATCCTCGCTGGTATATGACTTCCTTTTTAAACTGCACTTGGTTCTTTCTGATCCAGATGTGCAACCAGGTATTCAGGAACAACATGTAAAATCAAAGATTGTGCAGCAAGAGGCATCTGTAGATTTCTTAAGACTTTTCATCTCATGTGTTTGATGGGTTTAGGATTTTATAAAACATATGCACCTACTGTGGCTGCAACATCCTCCTGTTGGAGCCCTGCTCACTTCTTAACTTCTGCCCTTATTGCTTAAACACCCACCTTGTTATTACCATTGGGCCTTTATCTGTTAAAGATGGAGGTAGGTATTTCTTCTACCACTGCACCTATGCAAGTCTGTAAAATTAAGCACATGAATAAGGACTGAAGCTGTAAATAATCTGCTTTTCAAGACAGAGTTGTTATGCATTGTATTTGCACAGTAAATAGCCTATCTGTTCTTTGTTGTTGAATATAATGCAATAATTGAACACATAGAGTCAGAATTACAGCCTGAATTACTAACTTACACTCTGGTTAAAGAAGGGAAGCTTTACATTTTCAGATTTGAATGATAAGGGTGAAAGTTCTAAATCAGTATTTATTATCATCTGATTTTTTCTACCTTTGCCTTAAACAAACTGAAAATTTGACTGTCTTTTTTTTCCCAAGTAACTGCACAGAAAATGTTTAGTCAGTATATTCCACTGTGCTGTGTCCACCCAGTAGCGTTTACTATTGTTCTGCAACTTTGGCGGATCATGGAACCTTGTTTCACAATGTTCTTAGAAAGGCCTGCTTTGGTTTTGAAATTGTCTTTCATTTTTTCCCAGGTGCTCATGGCAGACGGTGTGGGGTTAAGACAAGCCTGAAAACTGCACACTCTTCAAGAAAAAAGTGTGTGAGTGAGCTTTCTGCTCTACATTTTACTGCCTGTATCTGGAGGTGCTGCACTGGATTTGACAGCATTGACACCGGTCTGTCTCAGGTAACTCTGGTTCACTGCCTTACATACTCACAGACAAAAACTGTGCAGATCCTTATATTCAATAAAATATTGATGGGGTTTTTTCTGCTTTCAAAAGGCAATACCAAAATGGTGGCACAAAAGAATTCCCCAGTCAAACACATTCTGTGCTTAAAGTGCATTGTTAAACACCTCGGAAACCAAATGACCACATAATGTTTTAGTTCAAGAGGGATGGCCACAAATGTTTAATAAAAAGGCAAGATTACAGAATTTGGCTCACAGTCATGAGGAAAAAATTGAAATCAATACTACATGATCTAATGCAACCCAAAATCACTATCATTAAGGGAAATAAGCTTCTTTAAAATGTAAAAAATAATTTCTGGAAGACCAGACAAGGCAAAAAGCACTACACATTGTTAATATCATCTTTTTAGATTACAGATTTTGTCTGTTGCCTGGAAAGATAATCTTTTAATAGAAGCATTGGTTTCATTTTTACAGTGGAAAATTTTTTGAAGAAATTAAGTTTATATTAGCATTTAGAAGTGAAGGCTACATTGCATTTCATAAGCTTGAATGTTTTGTAACATTGTTTCTGATGCATGATTTCATTTTTGTTTTTTTATTTTGATTAGCCAAGTAAAACTTTACAGTCTTGCTGTATTGTGTGTCTCTTCAGACTGGTTGGCTGAGCATAGACACCAGTTCAGCTCTACCTTTCCATCGCTCCAAAGATGTAGTTTAGACTGAATGGAGCTGTTTGGGGTAGAAATCCCCAACAACCTTTATTTTTCTGGCTTACAAGATAAAAGGATTTTATATATTTTCTGTCCCCCAAAACACCCTTGAAGTCTCCCAATACTTTGAATATTTCATGCTCCCTCAGACGTGTTCTTGTGCACTGCCTTTGGAAAAGTTCCTCTTAGTAGGATCCAGCCAGGGCCATGCTGCACCTATGCCCTCCTCTGGTCCTCCAAAAGGAGTCCTTGGCTTGCTGATGTCATCATTCTTCTAGAACTGGATGTAGTCTGTGACTTATGACCTATGAGCTGCTTGACTGAATTTTGTGCCAGTGTTTAAAAGTAAAGCCATATGCTCCTCATTATTATCTAGATGGATGCAAGCAGAGTAAGGAAGAAGAGATTTTAAGTCCATGGAAAGGCACATGGTATCTCTACAAGTCAATGAGAATCTGTGGCACACTCCCAAAACTGTTACTTCTTGCTGTCTTCTCTGTAATAATATGTTGCCTTTAGTATTGGAAATATGAATACCAGGATATTTGTAGCTAATTCAAAATACCAAATGTATGCAGTGGGTAAATTCCAGCAGCAATAAGATTCATGTGGTGCTTTAGAACACCATTAATTAAATCTCACACCATCTCAGGAAGTAGGTGGCAGTATCTTCATTTAGCACATGGGAAACAGCCAGAAAAAGGTGACTCGCTCTCCATTGCACAAGTCAACAAACAGCACTGGTATTTGAGCTTTTCTATTAGTGTCAGCTTGCTAGATTTGCTACTGTCTTAAAAGGGCAGCCTTTTCTTGTCTACCTCTTCATTTGCTTCTAAACATTGCTTCTGTAGAGGCTCCAAAACCTCTGATGACAGGCTACATAATACCAGCTATATGTCCTCACATAGAGCCAAATTCAGTTTTGCAGATGTAAATCTGGAGTAACTTTCCTGATATTAATACATTTGTGGCAACTCACCAAGATATAAATAAGAGCTGTGTGCAAGACAGTTTATTAACATAAAATGTCAGAAATGAACACTGGTCATTGAAATACATGTTTTTCAAATGCATTCTGCTTTGTAATTTACAAAGGACACAAATGCCAGTTCACACTGACATAGTTTTTTACCCAAGCAAAGGCAGTCTTTTCAAGGACAATGGCTTCAATTCTCTTCTCAGCATATAAAGACATAACCAGACATTTCCTATTACAAGTAAAAAGAATTATGCAGAATGAATATCCTATGCACCAACATTAAAATTTCTAACTGATGAGAAGAACGATGGGTGTGCTTCTATTTGTAACACAAAATGATCAGAACAAAAGTCAAAGCTGTAATGCATTCACTTACTTAAAAATGTGTATTGTTATACAAGGCAATTAAAGAGTTTCAGACTATTCTCTATGTGATCTGCCTTTCAGATGAGACCTAAAATTGAAGCATTTGATTATCAAAGCTCAAGTGGCAGTTATCATTAGAGGTGTTAACCCTAGTATGCTCTCCAAATTCTAAATGAGTTGATCATATTCTCTCTTCCTAAATTCTCCGTGGCTTTTATGTGATAAGATATTCTTCTTTTCCCTTCCTAAAAACTGTTCTAAAAGTATTACTCACACCATATGGCTACCTTGCATATCCATTTTGGTAACAAGTGAAGTGAGTAACCTTTTTATCCTGCCTATAAATTATTTTAAGAAAATAGACCATTTGATACGCATAACATG
>VYZT01016765.1:0-11240 GCA_013400735.1 Pomatostomus ruficeps
GCCTCCCGCTCTCAGGCATCACTGATATAGCTGGATTTGAAGGCTGCAACTTTTCTTTCCAAGTCACAGAAACAACAGGAGGTAATGCTTTTAACAGTTTTGTTTTGGCACATGGTAAAGAGATAATGGAAGTTCTAACTGTAACAGACAGCTTTGAATCCAGATATGATTTATTTTAAATTAAATATGAGAGCAAACACAGGCTAGACAGTCTCTGTTTCAAAAAAATCAGGCCTGGAGAACCTTATGAAAATTATTCCCTAAGATTTAGTGAAAGCAGAGTTAGATGTGAGTTCTCAATGGTGAGAACGGGATTTAGACTGAACAAAAAATTCATGTGACAGAAAGAGAATAGTGATTTGTGTCATCCAGAAGCAGTGACATTGGCATTATGACCAATAAATTAAGGTAAACAGGGTAATTTAAGAAATACATGTAGCAATTAAGATTAATGCAGACAAAATATAGGCAAAACCGAATGCGTTCAGCAGAGGTTCAGATAGTCTTCATCTCATGTTGTTGACATTATTCTATGCATTTGTAAGATCTTGTAGGCAGGACTAATGACAAGTTGGATGTGTTAATTCACCAAATGGTGCAGCAGCTCAGTAAACTTAAAGCACAGACATGCCAAGGAATCTCAGAATTGTAGAATTGTTTGGGTTGCAGAAGACCTCTAAGATCATCAAGTCCAACCATGAACCCAACACTGCCAGGCCCACCACTAAACCCTGTCCCCAAGTGCCACATCTATGCATCTTTTAGACACGTCCAGGGATGGTGACTCCACCATTTTCCTGGTCAGTCTCTTTCAGTGTTTGATAAGTCTTTCTGTGCAGAATTTTTTTCCTAATATCCAATCTAAACCTCCTCTGGCACAGCATGAGACCACTTCCTCTCATCCTATCACTTTTTCCAGAGGGAACAGACTGACCCCCACCTGGCTACAGCCTCCTCTCAGGTAGCTGTAGACAGTCATAAGGTCCCCTCTGAGTGTCCTCTTCTCCAGGCTAAACAACTTCAGGTCCCTCAGCTGCTCCTTATAAGACTTGTGCCCCAAGCCCTTCACCAGCTTCGATGCCCTTCTCTGGACATGCTCTAGCACCTCAATGCCCTTTCTGAATTCAGGGACCCAGAACTGGAAACAGATATTAAACGGAATTGGCCCCCATACTGAGTTCTGGGCAACATTACTTGTGCCCAGTCACCAACTAGATGTTATTCCATCCCTTCGCAACTGTCTTTAAGCCACTGCACTGCATGAAATTATGAATCCACTTTAAACTTCCCAGATTTAGGACAGAGAATAAGATTATCCAGGAGCAAATGACTCCATAGACTTCTGAAGAGGATAGCTGGATTGTCTGAAGTTCTGACCTTTTTCTTTGACTTTGTGTTTTGGCCAATAATATATTAATGAATACTGAACGCTGATGGTGTAGATAAAGAGAACCTAAAATCTTTTTCTCTTCCTAAAGGACTGTGCTCCTCGCTAAATAAGAGAATTGGCTTTCTTCTTGCTTATTTTCCCAATGGCCCCATTTTGCTCTGCAGAGTGGAAAACTTTCAGCTTAAGGCTCTGTAGTGGTGAAGGTATTTTCCAAGGAGTTGGGAAGTGTGGGTCTGTTTTTTCTGAAAATGAGGGAAAAGGTCTTACACATCTGGTGCTCTAACTGCTAAACAACTGTGCAGAAGTATGAGCACAACTTGTTCCTCTACCCATGTGTTTAAAAAGAAACTTTCCAGATGCATAATGAGGGGAACCTCACTCTTACCTCCATGTCTAGGAGATTTCAAGCTGTAAATCCCAGGTGTGTGTAGGTTTTTATCTCTGTTGTAAAAAGATGCTTCTATGAATATGAGAGAGACAAGCCTTCAAACATGCTTCTTTCCTAAGTAGTGCTATTACTTGGCTTGAGGCTTCCTGTCTCCTTAAAGATACAGGCATCTCTCAAGTCTAGAGTTTAATACAAGTGAGAACCTAACCCAGAATTATGAATGCCATTCTCACTGAACTGGTTCTGTTATGCTTAGCAGGGTATTGTCAATATCCTTCTGGAAAGTGTTCCATAAAGACCAAAACAAAGTAAACTTTCCATCATTACATGCCTGTCACTCCATCTTCTCTGTGAGCAAGCTGCCTTTCTTACCTTTTGCACATCTTTTAGACAGCCAGGAATGAAAATAACCCATTATGTCTTACTGCACCTTAGTCCTCTTAGATTGCTCTTTTTCAGAAAGCAATTGCAATTTCTTTGGAGGTAGGATTGCAAGATGTCCAGCCTGTGTGATCCCTTTCTCAACTCTTTTGAAACTGTCAGCAATATTCCTGGCTTTTAGAGGACATTAAGGATTTGAACCCTTAAAATTAAGCACTCTTAAGTGGTTCTGTGAGGTAAAGCCCAAACCAGTAAGGGATTTTAAACATATAGATTTTGTCCTATAGTTATAAACTTAACTGAAAAAACGTATTGTGATATTCTTGTGAGAAAAAGACACAAGGGGAGATGAATAGCATTTATATGTTTGGTGAAAAGCTGATTTGGAGTCTATGTAATGAGGAAGTGTGCTTTTTCCTTTTTTCCCTTTTTTTTTTTTTGGTTTTGTTTTGTTTTGCTATTATACTACCACTCATATTTTTGCCTCATGCTTTAATGACCTTCTTTCAAAAAACCTTATGAATGGAAAAACACAGCCTGAGTATTTTAGGACATCTTATGGGTTTATGTTAGCAGCTGTATGCTTGACACTTCTTAAAATCAAGAATGAGCAACTCATCTAACTGTATCTCTGAAAGAGCAGATAATCTCACAGATCACACATGAAAGTACAGATTTTTATGTGTAAATGTACAGGTTGATTGCTGTAACTTTTTACAATTATTATTATTGCACTGAATTCTATGGATTTTACCAGATTTACAGAGATGTAAAGTTGAAATAATGTGGTGTTAAATCCAGCACATTAAAACCCGTAAGTACTTCTAGTGCAGTGTTCATCCAAATATCTCAACAGTTACATTCTCCTACTCCTTGCCAGACACTTTGTTTTTGTCTGCCTTTAATTTGGAAGCTTTTGGGGAAAGAAAACACCACTATTTCTTTTTGTAAGTTTACATAATCTGCACTCTTTGCTGCAAGATAAATAATGAATAAAGTCTGTTCATGCTGTTTGAACAAGTTTGAGGAGCCTTGTGAGAAGAGAATTGACAATGCAGACTTAATAGTTTGATCAGTCAAAGCATATTCCCAATAATAGAATCAGGTTGATTCCCAGCAGTCATCTGCCACTGAATGCTTTGTGATTTTGCTTTATCAGTTGGAAATTGATTGAATGGCATCCCCTGAGCCTTAATCTTTTTCCTAATTGCCTGTGATGTATTTTTCAGGAAAGCTGACAGCTTTGGAAGGGTTTGAGTAGCTCTGTTAACATATCTGTTTTCTCATCTAGTGGCATAGACTGACTGGAAATCCAGGGATAATGGGCTTTTGTGTAACTTCCAGACAGATTTAATTATTAGTAATTACATAGCAAAACAAACAAAAAGACTTTCATGCGGTGATTTTGTCATACTGCTGTCCCAAAACAAAATGCAAGCATATGCTTCTGAGAGAAAAGGAGAGGCTGAGAAGGAATAAGAGCTACCTCCATGCAGCAAAAATTGATTCTCTGAAGGGTCCCGTGGAGAAAAGCATCTCATCTGTGGTGGACATCTACATTTGAACTGGTCATCTGAGTCCTCTTTAACAGTAGGGAGGGGAAAAGAATGGTTAATCTCACTCTAACGCAGACAGTAAAATGATGTGAAATTAATTATTCTTTAGGAGTATGTACTTCACTCTTTGGCTATGAAAGCAGCATGGTGGCATTAGCTCAAGTAAAGGCATCTGCACTGATGACATGCACAGCTAGGTTAGGTGAATCATTCCTTGATGGTTTTGTGTCTAATGGTAAATTAAGCAATGCCAAGGAATGACCCTGGCTACTGGAATTCAGTCATCTGTAATATTATTATTTAAACCGCCCATTTTAATTTGTGTGATTTTGGTCTATTCCACTTAGGACTACAAACAATTTCTTGATATAGTCTGGGAGCACACACAGCCATTCCTAGCAGGCCATGTGAATGTGGGCACCCTGTCTTTGAAGGTAAAAGATTTTAAAAATAAAAATGCAAAAAATACAAATGATGTTTAATTTTCTATTTATAGATGTATCTGGAATATCTATATTTGAGAGCAATGGTAGGGGCCAGTAAGCCTTCATAGTGCAATATGTCACATATTTTCATCAATTTGTTGACTACAGCATCTTCGTTTATCTGGTAATGGCAAATCTGTAGACAAATGAAATCAGGATTAGAAGTCTTAGAGGATTTCCACAGTACACAGTGTAAATCACAGTGAAACATCTTCCTGAATGATGTTGATACATTGGAAAAACATAACATGACCTGCTGTATCTGTGAATGCATCAATTGCTCCAGTACAGCTTGTGCATGAAAGTCCTGATATACACAAAATTATAAGAACAACCAACATATTTTTTGGTGCAGTCAATTTGCTATATTCTCTCTGCCTCATTTTCTTGTCTAAATAATAATATAGAAAATTCATGAGCCCCATGGGATATATTTTAATTAAACAGCTACGATAACATCCATCCTCTACTATGAAAAATTGTTTGACTTCATAGACTTCATGACAACTTATCATTCCCATTATAGCAAAAAAGTATTTTAGTCTAGACAAAAGTTTTTCTTGATATAACCAAGATTTTTATATGTAATATGGAATTATCTGCTTGGAAGCTAAATACATATGTATACTTTGCATAGTCACCAGTACAGAGTAATCACACCAGTTCACTTCCTAGTCTACATTTTTATATTTGTGCTATTATCAACAATGTGAATAAAATACTGAATGTCTTTTGAAAGACAGAATGTCTAGTAGTTGATCTGAATTCTGGGGTAAATTATTCCATGAAAATGACATCTGCAAAGCATATACTTTAATATGAAACTTATATCAAGTAAATAATTTCTTTAAATGTATTAAATTCCTTATATGGAATAGACACTATGCTCTCTGATTCAAATGAAAAATTACAAAGTCAATGAGAACAGGCTGTTTGCAATTTTCTGAGATATGGAAGACTGCTGAGCCAATTGGTAATTTCAATTCACATGCTTATTTCCCTATTAATGTTACTGTAAAATAAAGAATAAACAGGCTTTGCTCTGCCTGTTGCTTAATTAGCCGTAACAAAGCTTTCTGAAGTGTGGTACCTCAGTAATTGGAGGTATCATGGCCGTAGGCAGTGGCCTGCCAACAATATATGAAAAGATCCTGAAACTTGCCAAGGCAAGGTTGGGTCTTCTCCAAGTTATATGAATAATTTCCTGCAGATGCGTTAGGCTTTTTCGTTCAAACATTTTTTAGAAGTTTTTTATTTATCATATTCTGGGTATCTTCTCTTAAAAACACTGTCTCGAGGTTGTTTCTGGAAAAGTTCAGATAACTGGATCTGTGTTCCATATAGGAAGAATTTTATTTCAGGACTTCATGTGTTAGTAAATTCCTACAGTTACACTGCACAGTATAAACCACATTCCACTGATTTTCCACAAGCACTTAAGATGAGGAAAAAGTTTGCCATAGCATTCTTCATGAACTTGATGCTGGACAATGGCTTGGATTACCCAGGGGAAAGAGTCAGGTGCGGCAGAACTGATGCTCCTCAGTCAGTGATCGGCTGAGAGCAGGTGGACAGAGAGCAGGTGGGATATGGTGGACTAGGAAGGAAGAGGGGGCATGACCTTTACCTTCTTACTGACTGGCTAGAGCATCTGAGTTGGAGCTGACAGGGAAGCAGCTCCATGCTGATGAAAGCCTGAAGTAGTAGCATTTGGGAGCAAAAAGAAAACAGGAAGGAAATTGAGCCATCCCAGAAATGCTCTGTCTCCCAAGATTTTTCTTGGATAAGTGCCACTGAAGATGCCATTCTTTGCTTTGGAGAAGAGCTAAGTCAAGCCCTGGTTTTTGCTGAGTGCCTGCCAGCCTCAGGCAGGCAGGAGCTGCAGGGACACCCGGCCAAAGGCATGCATGTGTGCCCATGGTTTTCATGGAGGCTCTTTTGTGAGGAGAGTTCTGAAACTGTGGCCCTTTGCATAGCATAGATCTAGTAAATTCGTGTATATGGATATGCAAATTACGTCCCTGGTTAGACTCCTGAGGTCCTCTGCCTTGGATGTAAACCTGTTCTTTGGCGGTCATGCTATCCTAAACACACAAAGGAACACTAAGCATAATGCAAACTTGCCTCAGAAATGCTCCCTGTTTTCTTAGGTTAAACACCTTTCTATGGCTGCATCTATTTTAGGGTCTGAACAACTTTATAGTTGACTCTTATAAGGTTACTGGAAACTTGTGGAGAACACAGAATTTGTGTAGCAATTAAAAAAAGCAGAAACTTTCTCGAGTAAGAGATGCAGTTACTGTGGCATGCACAGTGACATCTCTACAGGCATTTGGATAAAAATTACAGATTGTCTCAAGAAAAAGAAAGGATAGAAAAAGTTGGTGAGAAAAACTGCAAATCAAGCCATGAAAAAACAGTGTGAGATCTCTCCAGACAAACACTGGCCACATGTCATTGCTAGTAAGATATGCTTTCCAAGAAGTCTAGGTTTTTTTAGCATTTGTTCTTCCCCTGGTTAGGACTGTTTGCTCACTTACTGAAGTCTGATATGTGTTATATGATAAAAGACATGTCCATGAAGCCTACCATCTTATTTATCAACCAGCAGTCTTGTCCACAACTTCCATAATAACCATCTCAATGCAATTCATTCTCAGCTGGCAAGTTCCATTGGCATTGTGGGACAATAGAAATGGGGATGGAAAACGTTTTCCTTTGCTCTCTTTTACTGTTAATGGCCTTTGGGGAGACTGCCACCCATGAAAGCTGTCCTTTGGCTAGAATTATTCACTGGAAGAACAGCAGATCCCAAACCCCAAACTCTTTTAGTGTAAATAGAAGTCAGTTTGCATCCAGAAGCAGCACAGCCACCATGAGTCTTAATGCACCCTCATTCTTCAATGCCAGACCCCACCACTGCATTTTATGCCTGTGCTGGTCNTTGTTCCTTTGGAAGGGCAGGTGCCAATTGGGTGCCTAATGGAAACCCAAACGAGCTGTGTCTGGCTCTCATCTTGCAATTCCTTTGGATAATTTTGAGTGAGCATGTGTACAAGCAGGACAATGGATAATCTGGCTCCTCAGGAAGGTAGGTATGTATCTTCCACTTTAGAAGCGAAGAGAAAAAGTTGTGTGATGTGGTTGCTTTGAAGGTGTTTTATCTTGCTTTTTAGCTGGTTCCCTGAAAAATAGGAGCAGTGCCAAGTTTTCTAAAATTGAGGATGAAGAAATATATCTTATTTCAGGATACATTTCCTTGGTGATGGGGACAGAAAGAAAGGATTTCAGAGGAAAAAAAAAGAGAGGATGCACAAATATATTAACCTTTCAGTTAATTTTTTTTATAAAAAGGAATAGTTATTTAACTTTCCCTGTGCAATACATTCAATGTGTGCTTTCTCCTGTGTATCTAAAAAGAAAATTAACTTAAAGGTTTATTTTTGGCACCTTAGCATTGGAGATAATAAGTTAATTTTAATTTTTAAATAACATTCTGCCATTTTTAAGTAAAAAATTTTATTCTACTCTCCATTCTAAAGCTACTCCCCACTTGCTTTAAAATAATTCTCAAATAAAAAAATTCCATTCTAAACTGTAATTCTAAAATTGTAATTTTCAGAAGGGCTTCACTGGGTAAGTGCTATCTCTCTTCTCTGTTCTTCTTTTCCTTCTTTGAGAAGTCAATCTCCTCCTTATTTCTGGTTTTTATTTTTTAATCCTTTTTGCAAGAGTCACATCTAAAATTCCTTGTTATCATCATCTTGCTGCAATGTTACCATTGCAGCCACAATACCAGAGGCTGTTGAATTTGATTTTCATAATTCCTTTTACTGTCCTTCTGGATATATGGCATGTGAATGTTTTAATATTGCATTTCTTTCTAATCATATTACATCTCTTTCTATCCCCCCAAACATGAGTAACAGAAGTTGCCAGGTAAATCAAATCAGCATCAGTGAGTCTGGGTGACTTTTTCTCTTAACACTTCCCAGCAGACACAGGCTATTGATAAGAACTGCAGCATGAGTTGATTGAACCTTCAAAGGAAGTATGTGGCTAAACCCGGGGAGCATGTAATAAACGCTTTATTTCCAAAAGACAGAGGCAGGAAATGGAGAATCAGGATCCCACCTCCAGGCAAAAGAATGTCTCTTGGCCAAGGAATTACAGATGCTCTTAGTAGGATGGGTCTTGATTCCTGAATTCTTCTACCAAAACAGCCTTTCTCCGTGTTTGGGACCCAAGACAGATCCCAGGCTGCTACACCCTGTTTTGTTGCTCTTGAGTTCCTTACCAAGTTTGACACTGTCTCTGTCAGCAATTAACAAAAGCTGTGGCCTAAAGCTTGAGTATGATTACCATAAGCATCTACTACAGTAAATATTTCACTAATGTCAATGTCTCCCATTCAATTTAAGTCCCATATATTTTATTTCACATCTTAAAATAATAACTTCATGTCATCTACTGCAACTTTCAATCAGTGATCTCAAAAAAACTGGCATACTCCAGAAAATACATGCCAATTTCTGCAGTACCTTGACTGCATCCTTTCAGTGAAATCTCATAACTAATTCAATTGGATTTTCCTTGAGAAGGGAAGTAGGAGTTGAGTCCGTCAGAGTCAATATTGCTGCAGCCAAAACTAAAAGCAAGTCACCTTTGAGGCAAGGGCGAGGGCTGCATGCAAAGTGGCAGGGACAGAACTGGGAGGCAGAAGCTTTACAGACATCTCTCAGACATAGCAAACAGCTGAGGACTCATTATGGATGATGGGAAACCTGTGTTCAGCAGAGGGGCATTTCTGTCTATCTACAGAGATGCTCCCTGGGAATGCTTTTGGCCAAAAGTGGACAGCAGTTTTCATCAGTAACTCCCTGGAAGCCTGTCCTCACAACAGGCTGCCATCTCCTGACTACATCATATGTGAAATGACTGTTCCTCACTTGGTACAAATGTGTTCTTATGGTATGTTAGATTTAGCAAAAATTCTCTAAATCCCAAGTAGATGGGAACTGAGGCAATTCTATAAAGTTCCACATGTTGTAAAAATAGTACTGCTTAAAAGAATTTAGTATTATTAGGCTGGATTTCCCAAAAGAAGAAATATGTTCTGAATGTAAGATCACTTTATGTTTTTAGCCTCCTAAATCCATCTTCTTGTTACAAATTTCCTGACTTTTATTTCAACCTCTGTTTCTATAATACAGCTGAACAGTCTGTTGTGGATATTCCTGTTAATGTTATTACATATATTTTCCAGTCCAGGCAATCAGTACCTACCCAATTGAATATCTTTAGGCAGCTCACTGAAAATGGAGCTCCAAAAGGATGTAAAAAATGGTATTTCTGTGTGTAGGAGGATGTGAGTGAGAATGTAGCTTTCCCTCAACCCTGGTGATTTACATGGAGTAACATCATAAACCTGTCTCAGTGTGGGAGGCTCCATGAACATAGCATGAATCTGTCAAATTCCAGTCTCTCTGGTACACTTGGTGCCAGTTCAAAATCTTCTAGAGACTGAAAAAAGAATTCTAAAAATAGTATTTCCCAGATATATAAAATAGACACCACAAAATGCAGTGATAAACATTTCATAAGGATATTAGTGGATATTTGCTTTCTTCTTTGGTAGTGTTTCACTTCCTATAGGTTTTCCCTGATTATAAACCTGTCTGCTTTATCTACAATGGGCTCTGCATCAATATTGTCACCTGCAGGCTGCTGACTCCTCATAGAACTGTCTCCATGGGAAAGAAACAATAAAACTTGTTTGATAAATAAAACTTTTATGTATGCGCTTGGTCAAATACAATTTGCCGAGACTTTGAAAATCTACATCTGCTCTGTATACAATTTGTATTGCCATTTGTTCCACAGATGTGTAACAAGACAAATACCTGTCCAGGCTTACATGTGATTCAGAAATACATATGTTAATCATGCTGGTGGAAGGAGGTGAAGGAAAAGAAAATAAATCAGCTTACAAATGGTTTCACTTGGAAACGTCTAACAGAACAGGGTTATTTTTATCCTAGGATGCTTTTAATTTGAATCAAAAATGATTTACCACATGTTCTGCTAGCAGTTCAAAAGAATTGGTAACAAACATTTAATCTTTTTTATTCTGGGATTGGCGCTAAACCCTCATCAAAAAGTGTATGCAGTCAAACAGCTTATCTCCACTGAGCTGTTTTCCTTAATGTGTTCCTAATTATAATCCTATATATTGCTCACTGTGGCCAATTGAACAATATGGCAATAATTTCTTTACAGACCTCACTGTTCTTTGAACTGCAAGTACAGAGGGCTAGGACGGAACCAGATCAATGGGATTTGAGTGCAGAGGAATCCAGCCAGATGCAATCTCTGGAGAATGCATTTCCAGCTGTTCTCCAGAAAGGGACTGGAGCAGACAGCTGGTAACTGTGCAGCCCCTTTCACACAGCCTCATGGATCTGTGCTGCAAGATGTAGTCCTTCCTATCTTTATTGCATTCTGCACCTCTGGGGAGGGATTCATGCAAATTCCACACAAAGGGTGTTTTTTAGCTATGTGGATTGGAGTACTAGCCTGCCCATCCTTTCCTCTTAAGATTTTATTAGACTATTAAAATGTTTCTGAAGGACTATTTGAATCAAACTTGGACAAATGTTTCCATAAGCTGAAAGCTGTAAAATGATGCTGAGAGGAGGTAAAAGTATTTGTGCCATAGTGTTAGCTATGTTTGTTTGTGAAGGGTTTTAGAATGTATAAAATCTGAAAAGCTATACCTTTTATTCTCAAAGTGCCTGCAGCCTTAGGAATCGCAAGACTTTCTGTCTCCTTTTCCCTGTGTGAACACTTGGTTCACGACGAACACGTATTGCTGTAATGTGATAGATACCAAGTAAATGAAAATGGTTATAGCTGAAATTATGTTTATACCAAAACAATTGTTTGTATTTGCCAGCTTCCACTTAGCTCTGATGCAGGGATAGATAACAAGCAGAAGAAAGTAGCTGACTATGGATTTGCTACTCCTGTGCTTTCAGTAA